>JAOWCC010001520.1:0-99087 GCA_030867875.1 Actinernus sp. WN-2022 | reverse complement strand
GAGAGATTTGGGTGGGTCGATAATGAGACGAAATTTCACGTTCTCATTTATGTGAGTTAAATTCTTATTGAGAGTTGAGCTAATTGATGAGAAAAGTTCAATTCTTAGATCGTCATAGTTTCTACATCTGACTAGGAAGTGAATCTCGTCTTCGACTTCGGTCCCACACTGTGAACAAATTCGTTCTTCAGGCTTTTTGTAAGGTCTCGCATGCCTTCCTCTTTCAATTTCTAGACTGTGGTTGCTGATTCTCAATTTAGTCATGGCTGTTCTGCGTTTCAGCACAGTGACAGTTTTTAGATAATTTTCACAATTATAACTTGTTTTAAATAGTCGGAATGTTCTCAGTTTGTTACGTTGATCAGGCGAGCCTTTGCGTTCATCGTTATGAATTTCACTTGTCCATGTCTGTATTTCATTATCAACAAGAGCCCATCTGGGCTTTCACTCGGGCCACATGAGATTGAAGATGAAATACACTTTCATTTGAAATCCTCTTAGTATCAAGTCGTGCTTTAATTCGCCAGTGAGAACGTCAAAAAAACAGACTGGTCTATTAATCGCTTTTATGGCATGACTATGATAACGCAGGATTCGAACAACAGAATACTGGCAATTCAAGTGTATAAATGCAATACAATGACATATTCAGACTTTGAATTTGATTGGAAATAGATCAAAAACTCGGGGAAATGTCCGGCTAAAACTATGAATAAATGTGAAATGAAACATAAATTTCATAGCAAGAAAAAAAATTGTAATTCCTATAAATGAGAAAGCTCTTCTATTAAGCCGCTTCTCATATACACAGACTGTTTCACAAAAAACATTTGCGCTTATCGACACAAGAATTCAGTTGACCTTTCAAATAATTTATTCTGAGGTACGCATACTCTAAATCACAGATGTTAAATAAAGCGATAATTAGAAGAAAAAGTACATTAACAGACAAACTGAGAGGAAATTTATTCAAATCAAAAAGAGTTTACTTACAGTACTTACGTAACTGAACTTTCGTTTTGGATCTTTTGGTAGTTTCATCTTCAATCTCATGTGGCCCGAGTGAAAGCCCAGATGGGCTCTTGTTCTGTCGTAAAACATGCCTTAGCTGTACAAGACCGCCCACGATGGAATAGATTTCTGACAATGACTCATTGAAAGTGATATCTCTCCTTGTCTCGCCTTGTCTGAGAGCTTTGAACTTTCTTATCTGAGCGCGCCTGACGAGATCTAACCTTTGATGATAATTCGATACCCGTTGATATCCAAACGTGTTTGGATATTGTATTTCGCTTACGTTTCTAAATGTACATTGGATCTGTCCAAACAGCGCTGATCGAATGTATTACGGCTCCTGGTTGTTCATGTATTTTTATGGTCAACAAGAGCGCCAGTTGAAATATCCTGAGCCTGTTGGAAGGCTTTCGCCCTCGCGGGTCGACCATTTTGATTTACTGTATTAAATTCTGTAAATACATTAACCTGGCGATTGTTGCGTGACCAGCACAGTGCAATCTGATTGGTGTGAATTTGACCTTTAACGCATGCGCAGATCGCGTGCTACACTGAATAAAAAATAAATAAATAACGACTTGCATTTTAAGACTCGGCGCTGCCACAGGCAGCCCGAGTAACAAGAGGCTGTACCAGCCTTTACTCGGGCCATATGGAATTTCAACAAGGAATAGTTGGTATTCTTTGCAGGTTTGATTAAAAAAGTATTTTACACTTGCAATTGTTTTAGCCTTTGGGAGAATAATAAATTATTTTGAATTCTTTTTAGAAGAATTGTGATTCTGTCTCCAGAGAAGCCATATAATAAAAATATTATATTAGTTATGTAAAAATAATCCTATTTTAGAGTGCCTGGGATGATAACTGCCATGGAAAACGGAAAGCAAATTGCAGCCATGTTTATAACAGTAGCTACATATGTTTGAGACAATATATATGTAGCAACACAAGACCAGTTATAATATAGTGAACACGAATGGTTAATTCTGTCCTGCTCTGCTGAGACTTACAACTCTTTATCAAACAAGTTTGATTTAATTCACATGGTTTCGTATGGTTTTCAGTGAAAAATAGGCTGACATCATTGTTTACATTTTTGCCTCATTAGCATAAAGTAAACTTCAAGCTACAAACAAACAGAGTACATCAGTTGAAAGATAATTTTAAACTTAGTAATCACCGAAAATGTAAGATTGATATGTTAAATATTTACAGAGAAATTGACTTTTCAAAACTGTAAAATGGGCTGGGGGGCAAAAGTTGCTGACAGCCATACATTCTTTGTAAATTTTGCCATTTTAAAATACTTTTCCTCAAAATAAATTTATTTTACATTCTAAAATTTTCAGTGATTATCAAGTGTGTCAATACCTTTCGATTTATGGACTCTGTTCGTTTATATGTACGTCGCTTAAAGTTTGATGTATGCTAATAAGGAAAAAACGTAAACGAGGATTCACCTGTACAAGAGGCCAAGTAAAACCTTGACAACAAGTCTTTAAAATAACACATGCAATGTTCCTTTGAACTTCCTTCCAGTGATTTACATGTAGCATTCAGTTTTGCACTGTATCAGTAGCTTTGCATATTTACTGGCAGCTACTACACCAGGGGTCAACCCCCAGGTACCATGGGGATTTGCACAAATACCCAATCAAACTCGTTGTATCATATCCCCTGGTATGGGGCACAGCAATTAGTAAAAATTCATACACTGAGGTTCCTGATCTATGAACCAAAGTGAGCTTTTCCCCCTCACCGATGGGCAACAAACAATTAATTCTGACAGGTTCCCATGGATCCACCCCTGGGGGAAGCTGCTAATACATGCATTATTTACCCATCCATATACTACAACAACAAAAGAATTTAAGGCAGCAGTCATGATTATGTACATGTATGTATTAAATCAAGATTTAGATTTAGCCTGTATATTAATATATAAAATGTACATAGTGGCAACAAGGGAACTAGTACTACTACTACTAACAGAGGAGAATGTCAATGTATTTAGCATCATGGTATTGCTAACTGGGGACAAACTCATTTACTCTATGTATACAACTATATCCACTACACTTGAGGGTGGTCACTACCAGAGATTTGGTTGCATTCTCAGTGTCGGCCTACAATTTAACATTCTGATCCAAGAAGACATGAAGGTCTAACCATTTGCAGATGTCAGAGCAAAGGCAGTACCAGTTCTCCCACTTATTTGAAGGTCCCACCAGGATTTGAACCCACTACCTCCTGCAGAACAGACTGACACTTAACCACTGAGCTTACTGGAATGCAGTTTAAGCAAACTGGAGGCTACCATCTTTCTGTTATAGGCCCAAACTTAGTTCAGATAAAATTAATCCAATTGTAATAAAATTATTGCGTTCAACGAAGGAGAACGCATACTAATCTGCTTGCATTGGGCTCCCTGTGCGTTTCCAGGCGAAACACATCGAGAAATTTTGGACCGTGGATGTGGTCAACTTTGTTCCCTTGGTATGGGCGTTGTTGATTGAAGTGAAATGGTTATTTGAGTAGTCTGCGCGATATTGAGTCACCCAAATTTGATGCATTTTAATCGTATCAGGTGCAGTACGACTACGAAAAATCAAGCAATTTAGAACAACAAAATCCACATAATGTTGCTATTCATTGTGAATAGTTAGGGAATGTCGTTCTAGTCATATGAAAATAAGGCATCTATTTGTAATTCTCAATAACAAACCAGTACAGACGGCTGAAATTCAGGCTAAATTCTCAATACAATATTTTCGATTGGGGTCGTAAACTACAGACCACCATTTTCTAGTATTAGTGAGCTGCCACTGTGCTAGTGCTCATTTTCTACATCTTGAAGGAGACTGAAACTTATAATGGCAGGCCACAAAGAAACATGCAATGTCCACTCATGAGTTGCAGCAAGATTAATTTTCATTCCCAAATAATTCTTAAAAGTACTCGTACTCCTGATGGTGACCGAGTGAAAGTGACAATGCTGACTCCAAGAACTGAGGAATTGGGCCATTTACTACTATATATATTTGATGCCTGATTACCAACAATAACAATTACATTTATTTTTTCATAAGATGATGGAAATGTATACGAGTAATAAGGCATAATAAGAAATACAATAATGAGAAGGTAGGTCCTTAAGGTAACCTTAGGGTTATCTTAAGCCAGCTAGATCACCTCAGATGGAAAACACCGAAACAAGATCTAGCTTGTATAGATATATAATGGTACCAAGAAAGGGGAAGGGAAAGAAAGAGTGCCACTTACATGTAAGTATACTCTCTCAGTTCTGGACCAAATTTATTTTATTTTATAAACTTCATCTTGCAATAATGATAAATACACTACTCTATACATAATATCATATCTATGAAGTATGTCAGTTTAAAAAAAAAACATGAAATACACTGGGAGTAATTGCAAAATACCCCCTCCTTTGGTTCATTAATAATTCATTTCTCAACTTTTTCATACAAACCTTCTAAAAACCTAACCCTGAAATAAAAATAAAAAAACTAACCATTTAGACCCAAAATCATTCATAGAACGAGTCTATAAATACACCTGAACTAAAGTGGAGAATGTGGGGGTATTCTGCAACTAAGCCGGAACAGGTTTTTACCAGTGTCAATACAGAGTCATTTATCGTTCGTTTGAAAAAATCTTCATTTCGGATTACTTATTCAGTTTATACTCACTCACTGCATTCTAGATTTTCGTTCCCGAAGTTATAAACATTTAAATACATGTGCATATAATATTTTAAAAGGCCCCTGTCAGTCAGAGAACTGAGAAATCGGGTCATTTCTACTAAGTCTATACTTTCGAGAGGTTATATATAATAACAATAAATAACAACATAACGACAGTCAATTGGTATAAAGGTTATCATGTTCAGATTAGCGGCTACTTACATTTACAAGCTGTTGTCTTTATATATATAGTCAGTGTTGATCGCATTCGCAGACTGGAGTGTCCCGTCTCACGAGTGTATCTAAGCATGTCGCATAATATGTGATAAATTCCCGTCCAAAGCCCGTGAAACACCTCTCAGCTTTAGAAAAGACAAAAATCTTGGTATTGCACTTGAAGAAACCTTTGGTTTACACAAAAAAACCAGCTGATATTAAAGGTTTTGCCAAGTCAAAACTCTCACTCGCCGCCATCTTGAAAAACCTGGTGTTCACGTGGACAACATTTCCAGCATTGCGCCAGCACTGTTCAATGGGACAACATTGTGCCAGCACTGTTCACAGTACTGGCGCAATCTGATTGGTCAACGGCGCCAAAACTCGACACAAATAAAAATAAAAATAAACACTTGCGATTTCTGACTCGCGCCAGCCGAAGGCCTGGCCCGAGTAATTATTCTTTGTTTGATTAAAGGGAGCCATAATTTATGAGAATCTAAATCTTGCTGTTCAATCCAATAGCTACCAAAACCTAGACGATATAAGAATGTTCTGATTTTTTTGCTCCAGAAAGCTACGCTCGTCTGATCTCGTTTTTAATGTCTACGTAAACCAAACTGGACAACCCAGGAATTTCCTTCTGAGAACCACTGATTAATTTCAGCCAAAATTTTATACTTTTATATTTTGAGTCTACTCTCATAGGGAGTCGACCTAATTCTGCTCTGCAGGCATTATTGCGGCATCTTGATTTAACGGAATCGACGGAATCAACGGAATCGACGGAATCACCTCTAAACTGTCTAAAAATACATCTCTGAGTATTAATATAATACCTTTGAGTTCCTTCACTGTTTACTGGATCGCACAACACATTTTGTCGTAGTGAGGTATACTCCTATACAGTAGTCTGTACAGTCGGCATAGTATAGCTATATAGTTCATCGATCTGCATCTGTTCATCGCGATTAATTTCCTCCCCATGTGGCATATAAGTAGAATTTTCCCCGCTATTCTTTTACCGATAACTAAGTTTATCTCATCTTTCGCGTCGAAAGATCTACCAAAACACTTGAAAAGAGAACATTCTCCAAACCACAATTTATTGGTCGCCATTTTGAAGTTAACAGAGGAACATAGCCTGGTTTGAGCCACAGGAAGCCCGTTTGTAACGGTAACTTCTTTGGAATTATATCCAAATAAAGACAATACATATAAACTATTCCTTCCGTGGTCTTTCATTGATCATTCGGTTGTTCCGAGTCTTGATCGGTCAGAGGCGGATCTAGGGCGTGGGTTCACCCCCCCCCCCCCCCCCCCCCCCCCTTTCACAAATTAAAAGCCTGAACATAAAATTAATAATGCCTCTTTTGAAATACTGAACTAGTAATCGAGGTGGTATCAAAAGGATTGGGATGAATAAATTTTGGTGTCTTCAATACGTATGATCTTTATAGATTGTGTCAGTTGAATCCAGTAACAATATTTACAACGAGTCTGTGCTCCTCGCATGTTAGGATAGGGGAATCATTTCTCCCAACCCAGAGGCGGTTTCAGGCTTTACAGGGGGTACTCCCTTATATTTAGTATGGGGGTGTGCTACTGAGTCGCTGAGACCCTGACCCTGTTCCAGACAAGAGAAAGCTAATTTTGCAACCCAAAAATTGCCGATATAACTCTTATTGCAATAAATGGTAATGTATACAATGGATGTGCTTGGTAATCAGAGAAATGCGGCACGCAACTACTCACTCTACGACATAAGCGTGCTGCTCACACTCGCTTGGCGTTGCGTGACAAACAACGGTTTTTCTAGCGACAGACTTGTTCGTGAATAACCGAGGATTCTGAGTAAAAATCGACCCTGTTCCAGAGCCAAACTCAACGTAAAATATACCCATGTCCCAGACAGAAACTGATTTGTATACCCTGCATGTTCCAGTCTCAGAGGGCAAAAACCATACCCTGCTGAGCGGCACATCCCAGTATAGGCCATATATGGGAGAATCCCCCCCTCCCCCTTTTTTTTTCCGGGACTGCTTACAACCGGGCGTCCTGTGGTTTGAACCTGGCTTGGCTCCCCTGTTTACATAAAAATGGCCTGTAAAATGTGGTTCTTTTCAAGTATTTTTATAGCAGATCTTTCGACGGGAAAGATAAGATAAACTTAGTTATCAGTAATAGAAGAATACTGCAGACCAGAATAGCGGGGGAAATTCTACTTATAGGCGACAACATGGGGGGAAATTAATCGCAAATCCGATCTTTGAAGTGGCAAACAGATGCAGATGACTATATAATTATACAGTATAGTCAGTAAGCTTATACCATACAACGAGTACGACAGAATGTGTTATGCGATCCAGTAGACAGCGAAGGAACTCAAAGGTATTATATTAATACTCAGAGATGTATATTTAGACAGTTTAGAGGTGATTCCGTCGATTCCGTTGATTCCGTTGATTCCGTCGATTCCGTTAAATCAAGATGCCGGCATTATTGCTAGAATATTTACCGACTCCAAGTAACATTTTGCAGAATTTAATTCGTACATATTCAATAGAATCCTTATCTAGATTATCGGGATTGTCGACACCGTATACTTCACTACCGCATAGCAATATAGGTTTGATGAGGGAGTCGAAAAGTTACATATTATTTTGCACTCCCCCCCCCCCCCCCCTATGACTCGCTTAACCCACCTTATATCACACTTGACACGGTTTTCTTTGTTCTTCATAGGGGTGAAACTCTGGTATAAACCCGTTGAACAATAGACTAATTAAATCGTCAATCTGAGGTTTATAACTGTTACAGGGAGGTTTATAACTCAGTTTTAAACCTCCTTTCTATTTGAGAAAACCTCGCCAAATGTGATATAAGTCAGTTTCATACCTCGAACCTTCGGTTCTAATCCCTAAACATCCCTCGGGGCTCGGCCCTCGGGATGTTTAGGGCTTAGAACCTCGGTTCTCGGTATGAAACTCTTACTTTAACAAAATCCTGGATCCGTCCCTGAATGAGTTGTCTTCTTCATCAGTAGTGGATGACTCTAGATCGGCTAAAAAAAACGCAAAACGATCCCACAAGCGCTTAGATAGAACGAAGCTGACGGAATACTAAGTCCTAATGCACTAGTCAAAGTAAACCCCCACCCCCCCCCCCCCCAAACCCGGGATAGGGTGGGGATTAGTGGGGATTTTGCCTCACAGGGAAAGCAAAAAAAAACAGAAAATGCCCCACCTATTGCGGCAATTGTGGACAGTAAATGCAGGCAAATGCCCCCACCCCAGGGGACAAATCACTAAAAATAAGTCATTTTTGTTTTACAAACTTCACACATTTTAGCTTGCAGTGGTCTGGGTTGTGTCTTTTATTGCTCAATAGGGTCTTGATCTACATGTACTAATGAGATTGAACACAGAAGAAGCCAAACAACGTGACAGTATTGCTGAAATTCGTCCTGAACTATACAAGGAAGTAGAACAGAGAAGTCTGCAGTGGCCTGGACTGTCTTCTATGAACAATTCCCCGCCACATTTTGCCCCACGTTGGCCCCACAGTTCCCCCACACTCCATAGTGGGGCATCAAATAACCGATTTTCCCCCACCCTCTGGGGCACTCTACCGTGTCAAAAGCGATCGCTTGCCCCACATTTGCCGCACCCTGTCCCGGGTTGGGGGGTGGGGGGGGGTGGGGGTTTACTTTGACTAGTGCATAAGCGCCTTCGGTACATTTTTGCGGTCTTTTTGGGCAGAACTTGAACATAAATCAACATCTCTTTAACATCAAAGTAATATATTCACTGCTGATAAAGACTGAATAGCTACTTCCAGAAAAATACTTCTATACTACTAGCTACTAAGTACTGCTTGGCACATGATACACTTTTCCTGCTACAGTCGGTGCCTGCATTCTCCAGCGTGTTTAGCGAAACAAATCATACTTTAGACATAAACAGGCCGACCATTACCCGGATCGTTATCGTTTATTTTTAGATTTTATATATAATGCCATACGTATTGTTTGCTTTCATCGCGAATGTAGGCTGGTTTTCATTTGGTCGTTCGCTGCGATCGCTGTATTGGTGAGTCGGCTTTAGGGACCGGACATTATTTAGCGGTAAGGGGGTGGGAGGGGCTACTAGTTCTGCATTGTGGCTTGCCCCAAAAAATGTGACCTTGCAGTTCTGTGGTCTCACGAAATAATGACCCTCCCCATAGATAAGCCTATAAATATATTTAACCTATAAAAGAGGAGCATAAAAAAAATTTGACCCCCCCTTAAATGGGAGCATAAAAAATCTTGACCCCCTACAAATCTAGTAGTCCCCCTCCCCCAACGCTAAATAATTTCCGGTCCCTTATAGCGATCGTAGTGGTAACATGGAATCTACTCTCAAGCGGTCATAGCGATTACGATCGCCAGGATATAATTTATTGTTGTACCCGATAGTTCGGTTCGGTTCCATTTGATAGCAAGATATAATCGCTACGGTTGACAAGTACTTTTTTTCAGCGGTCGCTGCGATCGGAGAAACGGGCATATGGGATATAATTTAGCATGGGGAGTGTCATACATTTTCAAACCTCCCAAAATAGAGGGTCGTAAAAAAGGGTTGGATGTAGGGGGAAGGGCAAAATATTTCATACTTATTGGTAGGGTTATATATTTTTAGACTTTTTCATTTCATCCTCCATAACGTATGGTACGGACCTCGTACTCAGATAATGTGAGGTTGATACTTGTGACTTCCGGCACTCTTTTCTTCGACATTTTGGAAAAAGAGTTCTGACAGTCTTATAGCTACTTTCCGCACACCTGGCCGACGCCGCACAAGTACCCTCCATCTCCCAGCAATTGTAACATGTCGATTGCCGTCCAATATACAGTTTGAAACTCAAAGACAAAAATAAAGGCCAAATCCAGTTACACTGAGATCCTATATCGAATATAACTAGTTCCCCGGATCGGAACTGATGTAAATCAGAAATCCACAGTTATAGATTTCTAGCTTCGTAAACACGTTGTTCATTTGTTCCGAAAAAGCGGGCTTCCTGTGTGTAACGCAATCTCAGCTGTTGACAGTTGAACTACGGCAGACCTGTTTATAAAGCTACCAATTCAGGTGCCAATTCTCTACGAAACGACATGAAAGGTACATATTAAGCCATAATAATTACTTTTAACATTCCTAACAGTGAATAGTTCAACTGTAGATCATTTGGATTGACTTAGAAGCCTATCAATTGAAAGTTGTCGGCGCTCCGGCATGAGTAAAGATTCAACAATATGTCATCGCAAAAATACCGCTAAAAGCCACTGATTTTGTACATAATTGGTAGAAACCGATATATAATCTATCTGAAAGTACTCAGGCTTCTTTAGTGTTAAATTTAACCTGATAGAAGTTGATATAATTTTTTGTTTCTGTTCATCTTAGATTGTGTGCATTCGAACGCTGTGAGAAAAGAGAGTATTCTTACGTCAGTGCCACTTGCGTTTGGTGCCCTGAAAATTCGTAGTTTTAATTGCCCAAAAATTTTATTGCATGTATTTGAAGAAGAAACATTGCTCTTTCGCTAGGTTATACTCTAATATAGCCAGGTCATGTATCATTGGAGATTTTGGCTTCTCAATTTGGTCATTATTTTGCGTACCAAAAATGTCTAAAATTAACACAATAATGAAACATTGATAAAATATTTAATTTGTAATAAACAACCCATGAAAAGAGAAATCATTATCTTTTCTTTGTATTTAGTTGCACAGTATTGCTATAAATTTCTATTTTCATTTTTAGGCAAGCCGTTAACGATGTGTGGTATCGATCTCCTAAAAACCGGTCTAAGAGCCGTAAAACCGATTTTGTCGCCGTTTGGCGAAAATAAAAATCAGATTCAACTAAAAGTTATACCATGGTAGCCTCGGATTCTTTTGTTCTCCGAGGCACATTTAAACCACTAATTTTCCCTGATGGCAGGGATATTTAGAAATATGCATTGTTTCGAAATTTCCCGCCGGGAAATTTCGAGACAATGCATATTTCTAAATTTCCCCTGCATGCGTAATGAGGGAAAATTAGAAGATAATGCAGGCTGGAAGTGAGAAGGTCAAAAGCATCAACTCCTGCTCCCCTCTGGCACAACTAGCCCTGCGATACCGGATGAAAAATATTGAATCCAAACTGACCTGTCTTCATCATAACCTTCAACGTAATCCATGTGGGATCACGTATTTCAATCTGCATATTCTTCTCTTGGAAAGAGTATGATACTTTCCGCACACCTGGCCGACGCCGCACAAGTACCCTCCATCTCCCAGCAATTGTAACATGTCGATTGCCGTCCAATATACAGTTTGAAACTCAAAGACAAAAATAAAGGCCAAATCCAGTTACACTGAGATCCTATATCCTATATCCTATATAGGATCTCGGCCGAAGCGGCCTCGGGACTTTTACAAATCTTCCCTCGGCTCTCGGGGCAATTTAAATCACTAATACCCCTCATGCCATGGTATAACCTATAATTATATTTATAGGAATCACTCACCCAGGCCATTATTCTGAGAAAGTTTGAGGAATTTCATTTTTTTTCATCCTAAACACTTTAGGCGATATTTACAGACGGCCGCTCTTAATTGACCAATAGGAGTCGACGTGTGACAGCCTGCCAATTTTGATTTGGTTTGATTGAAATGCGTGCAATATTCAAAACAAACTTCGCTCGCTGTCAAATGCAATGCAAAATGTTGGTAAAATTGGTTCTCAGATACGGAAATTTCAATAAAACCAGCTATTTTTGTTCAAAGTTCTCCATGGAAAGGACTGCGACAGTACCACTTTAGATATATATGTAGACAGTTCGGTTTTAGCTTGTTGCGTTCGCCCCATCAGTCTCTCAAAGAGTTTCATGTTGCAAATCCTCCGAAATACATACATAAGCTGCTTCAAAAAGCCGTCCGGCACCGCAGTCTGGCGAACCAGAAGACACTCTCAGAAGAGGTGCCATACAAGCGGTAGACTTTCTCAAAGTCCTTCTTAGCCCCCCGTCCCGGCTGCTTCCCCGGGGGGGGGTACTTACATAAAAAATGGGTATGTATGTGAGGCCAAGAGGCTCAAACCCTGACCCTGTTTGACCCAATCCGAGCTCCAAAACCCTGATTGCCCCCTTTTTGGGAAAAAAAAACCTGAATGCCCCTTCTTTAAATTGTTTTCAAAACAAGGTCGGATATATATCCTGGCCGGTATACCGCGTACCGGGATTGCATGCAAAATATGGAACATTTCAAGTCGGGACGTGGCATTGGGTAAACAAATCAGCAGACGAAGTACATAGATAAGTACTGAAGTACGGGAACCTCAGTGCTTGCATGTGGGCAGGCGATCAAAATGCGGCAACAGAATGTCTTTTTTTGACGTAGTAGCTAAAAAAAAACCTACTGCCTAAAAAATACTGAACCTCGACCCTGACTGCACCCAAATTATACTCAAATCCTGACCCTGATCTGCCCAAATCAGGCCAAAACCCTGACCCTACCTGCCCAAACGGAGCTCAAAACCCTGACCCACCCGGGCGGCACATACATAATACGTCACAAACAGGAGTACCCCCCCCGGGGCTGCTTCCTTTCTTAAAAGAATTAAGCTCGCATAAAGATAAATACAGGATCGAAACTAATCTCTAAACTTCAAAGAAAACTCCGATGCAAACAAAGTTTTGTCTGGAACTCGATATTGAAGAACTCGTGGTAAATGTTGTGATCGTCTTTCTCTGACAACTCGAAGTCCATCTTAGTGAATGTTTGCCGAAAGAAATGGATGACCGTTGCATAAATGTATTGAGGCGGATTTCTGATTATTTCCTAGTTCAACGGCCGTGAAGTTGGTCGACAACAATAGTTTAAGTCACGGTTCGTTAATTGTCGAGTTCTAGCTCTTTACCGTAAATATCATACTCTTTCCAAAGCCTGTCGAAAGCACAGCCAGAACGGCAAGTTTAAAGTACAGGTCACAATTCACAGCGGGTCAGGTTGTTAAATTCTAAGACAAAATAAAGGCTCTGTATAAGCTTCCTCCTGCTCTGTTTTCAAAGTACCTTTACCCAGCCGCGGAGAAAGAAGCGAGCAGCTGTGTTCTCTCTAGAAAACCTCTGGAACTAGGGTTAAGGCGAAGGAGATAACTTTGAAAACGGAGCAGGAGGAAGCTATATACAGAGCCTGATATTTACGGTTTACGAACTTGCGAAAAGAGAACTCGACAACAAACCTCTCGCAGTTCGCCGATCGCCGCCTTCGCGGCTCTTTCTCCGTGGCTGTTCTCTCTAGAAAACCTCTGCAACCAGGGTACTTAACCTTAGTCTTCAAAAAAGACAAAGCCTTTTGTATTACTCGCCATATTTTATCAACTGCAAGCTCAGTACACAACACTTATTCTAGTTACGCCGCTTCGCAAGGCTACACATATTCCTTTCAGTTCTTGCTTTCAACACTTGCCGCGATAAGCTTGATTGACACCGTTTCAGCCAATCATATACCTCGTCCGCTGGTGGACGGGATCTAACTTTTGTACTCAGAAACCAGGGGCTTTCGTGCAGGCGGTCTTTCAGATCTGCTTCTCCCCCACCCCCCTCCCCCCTCCATTTGTCATTCGATCCCAGGTCTCAATCACGCTCGGCCAATATGGCGGCGATGACCCGTTTGCTGCGCGAAAAAACACCCTCCACCACTTACATGAAAAATGGGTATGTATGTGAGGCCACGAGGCTCAAACCCTGACCCTGTTTGACCCAATCCGAGCTCCAAAACCCTGATTGCCCTCTTTTTTGAAAAAAAAAAAACTGATTGCCCCTTCTTTAAATTGTTTTCAAAACACGGTCGGATATATATCCTGGCCGGTATACCGCGTACCGGGATTTCATGCAAAATACGGAACATTTCAAGTCGGGACGTGGCATTGGGTAAACAAATCCGCCAGCAGATGAAGTACATAGATAAAATTAGCGGCGTCACGATGTATGGGAATCGAACTTCAGTGCTTGCATGTGGGCAGGCGATAAAAATGCGGCAACAGAAGGTCTTTTTTTGACATAGTAGCTAAAACAAATGAACTGCCTAAAAAATACTGAACCCCGACCCTGACTGCACCCAAATTATACTCAAATCCTGACCCTGATCTGCCCAAATCAGGTCAAAAACCTGGGCTACCTGCCCAAACTGAGCTCAAAACCCTGACCCACACGGGCGGCACATACATAATACGTCACAAACAGGAGTACCCCCCCCCCCCCCCCCCCCCGGGAAGAAACTTAAGATGGCTCTTGAACAAACTGATTCGTTGCTAAAGCTTCAGTAGGTTGGGTAGTCTCGGAACACTGGAGACCTTGGTCTTTCATTGTCTTCTTTTTTGTATTCTTGATTTTTTTTTAAAGTTTGAATTTCAGCTTTATTATATCCGCTTTCAACTCTAGGTCAATAAAGGTGATGACAGCATCTTGATTTCGGTCTTGTATATATTATCTTGCTGCACTAATTTGTCTTCCAAATGACTGAGTTTCGTTTTGATGTGACGAGAGTAAGAATTCATTACGCATATCAGTTAGGTCAGCCTCCATGTTACAAATCAAGGTCATTAAAGCAGCGAGAGAGTTCTTATTGCGGGCTAACAATCCTCGTGAAGAATCTAAGGGATTCCGTCTCTTCCGGTTTGAATTTGACTCATGTGTATGTTGCTTTTGGAGTTTCAAGGATATGTTGATCCAAAACTACAGGCTCTTGGGGTTTTTCATCGACTTGTGAACTTGCAGGCTCTGTGAATTAGTTTTGTTTTCTTAGTATAACAAAGTGTTGAACATGTTCCTGTTCTCAAGCATGTCGCGCGTGACCTCTGTTTCTTCATTCATTAAATTAAAGTTCTCTACTTTCATCTGTAATCTGGGAAACTCAATCTTTGCCCATGCCTTGGCACATAACTATTCCTGTTGTTAAGTAGACGTGGATGATTATAAGTAAAATCCTTCGACAGCTTGTACCGTTTCCGCTAGGTCAATATCCTCGCTGGAACGAAATAACTTGATCTCAATACTCTCTGATCCAACTTACGGTAAATTTCAATCTCTAACAGTTTTTAAGAGACTCATAATATTGGTCTTGAAGTGCCCTCACCCAAAATAAGATGTTCTCCTCGGATGTTTTAAATGCAGCACAGCGAGCCGATGGCTTATAGATTCCAATATCTATTTCTTCGAATTTTAGCTTTCCGGCACTGGCTTCAGGTCGTCGTACGTGTCGTATATAAAATCACTGGCCATCTGGGTAAAAAACGCGGTCCTTCGGCTCCGACAACAGCGCCAGTTGAAATATCCTGAGCCTGTTGGAAGGCTTTCGGACGAGTGAAGTTAAATAAAACATTAAACTGGCTTACATTTGAGAGATGGGACTCCAAATTAGAGAGAAAGTTCCTCGCGGGTCCTCCGCCATCTTGCTTTACTGTATTATATTATGTAAATAAATTAACCTGGCGACTGTTGCGTGACCAGCACAGTGCAATCTGATTTGTGTGAATTTGATCTTTAACGCATGCGCAGAAATTTTGCTACATGAAACAAAACAAAACAAAAAAAATAGGCTTGCAGATTTAGACTCGGTGCTGCCACAGGCAGCCCGAGTAATTGATGAGGGAAAAGACGTATTAACCGTGAACGTTATCTAACGTACAGCCCTCAAAAACGAATTTAATAACAATATCACTAAATTAAAACTATGAGATAGACACGCGGCCAACGGTCAAAACCCCGAGGCCTAATAAACTGCTTTAGAAGTCCCCAAATCACCCCAAAACCACTCACACAACTTCATTAATTATCAATCTTTTATTATTGAAGATTTATTTCGTAGGAGAATTCACAAGGAGCAATTATGTAAACTCTTCCGAGATCGCTTATGAAACATACCACAGGTAACCCAAAAGGCGGGAAATATAGGTCGAGTCTGGGCTGCCTGTGGTTATACAAATATTCAACACTAACATATTCAGGCAGAGAGTTAATCTCTAACGACATTTTGATATGCCAAGGAACTGGAATATCAACACAGTACAAGGTGAGGGAAATTTAAAGTACTTAGTTCATTGCTGTGTTCCCTAATCGATTAATCTACACTGAATTTCTGACGGACCTGAAACAAGGCTGATCAAAGCCAGGACCCGGCTACCAACATTGACCATAAATTATTCTGCAACTAAACAATGGCAGCCAACCTTGTTTTCACTTGGAAAATACTGTGAATGATCTAAGGAACTGCATGGGGTGTACTTTATACACATGCATATATATTTTATGTTCTACACTGGAATGTACTTAGTATTGTGAATGCTAGGAACTGGAATGCAGTTTATACACATCTGAATAGCCATAGCTAGCTAATAGAGTTGATTTGTGTTCTACACTAACTCCAATTATTGCTGTACACTGTCTACCACACAGAAAAATGTGCTATGAATGCTCAAATGAATGCTATATAGAGGATATTACATGGCCGCGCGGAGATACGGATTATATCTTCGAGTGTTGATGACATATCTTACGAGTGAGCGCAGCGAATGAGATACTCATCAACACGAGAAGATAAAACCGTAACTCCAAGCGGCCATGTAATGTTCTGTTTAATATATAATTATGGATGAAATACCAGTTTCAATCTCTTGCTAAAAAGGCTAGAAATCTTTGAAAGCAAGTCATATTTCCAAAAGTGATATCTTCACGTGTGAAGTTATCATTTATATCTTCACGTGTGAAGATATCACTTTTTAGAAAGAAATATACACTGGTATTTCATCGAAAATTATATATTAAAATATAAATAGTTCTCAAACTCGTTAATAATTCATGAGAGTTTTAGTCAATCAGAGTACTGAATTTGGTCACATACATGAATCTGGATAACCAATGAAACACTAGATGAACATCACATATCCATCTTTCTCGGTGTTTGAATCCCCTGGTAAAACACTAGCTCTCTAGACATAAAAATCTAGAGATACATTTACAATTCATCAGAAACCTACAGTTATTGCAAAGAAGGTCTTCAAGATGCTCAATGAGTTCAGTTTCTGAAGAAAGTATTTACGAAGTCTAAGTTTAATGGAAGTTATTCTAGAAGTTAAGGTATCTAAGGTAGCTGTCTAGCACGTTAAAAAGAGTAGAGGCAATGAAGAAAAAAGTTCGCTTACCATATTCAGTGCGTGGGTACAGCAACTCAAGGTCGCATTTACGGCAGGCTCTAGTGCCCACATGTTGCCGAGCGGCAGATAAGAAATTAAACTATGGTTTAAAGTAGGGTTTATTAGTATATTAAACAACAAGAGAAGCTTCCCTAACTTTACGAGGTCAAACACTGGAACCCTTTGGAGAAAAGCGGAACAGAAGGAGTAGACAAGTTAGCGATTAAGACAATGCGAGCTGCGCGTCTTTGAAGGCGAAGAATTCTAAGTAAAAGAGTTTGGGAACAATTACTTCAGACAACAGCAGTAAATAATGTTAACATGAATGCAAGAGTTATAGAACAAGAGTACAGTCCTGGGTTAGAAAAGTTTTAATCCTGCGTAGTAGGGCTAATCTACTATTGACAATGGAGCAGTTTTTACTGTCGCGCTTCATGGGCTATTGTCACAGTTCGGCCATCTTGGATAAACAATGGTTTTGGCCTCGGTAGCCTCGCACTGGTGGGTTTTAGAACGAGATTACCGGACGAAAACAAAGGTTTTTTATTCTCCTGGGACTCAACATGGCCACCACGTGATAAAATTTCCATTGACTCGCGAAATATGACCATCGTACTTCACTCAAATTTTAATTCAGAGGTACTGGGACCGAACCTAATGTATATAGGCATGCCAATGCAACGCATCCTCGCTCTAGAATGACCAATAATCAGTAAATGGCAAACACGCTTGAAATACCGATTATTGGTAATACTAAGACAAATTCTAACCCGAACCACAAACCGAACCCTAACCATCGGACGAGTTCACGGGTAAACGACGGGTTCTCAATCAGCTAGGGTTCACAGGTAAACAAGAAGAGAAGGTAAACGAGAACAAAACGTTTTTGAGCGCTCCTATTCCGGCTCGAACTCGTAACCGTTTGCGTGCAGTGCTTGGTAGTACAGACGTCGTGACCACTACACTAAGCGCGTCTACCGCCGTTGAAAATTTGACAATTGTTTTTTATCCTTGACTGGTTTTAAGAATGTCATTGTTTAATTTGCGTTCTAGAATTAGCGATTATTGATAATTGAAGGACAAAAGCCAATTACTGATTATTGGTAATTCTAGAGCGAGGATATGTTGGCCTATGAGTGGAGCTCCAAACAAATACGAAGAGATGCACGCGAACGCTATACAAGAGAAAAAGAAGCTGGTCGTTCTTTCTCTGTCACAGCTACTAAATGCTAGAACAAATTACCTGTAAGCCTAAGACTCTCCGCCTCTGTCAATATTCTTTAGTCTGCCCTTTACAAGCATTTTCGCACCTTTCAAAAAAGCTTCGAACAGTTCACTACTTTTTTAGATACACAATATATCCTTAGTTAACTTGGTAATGTTGATCCTTCTTAATGTATACATTTATATATCTTGTAAATATGTAATTTTAGCTTAACTTAGTTTAGTCTTTTTATATGTCCTTATCGTAATATGTCTTACATGTGGTGTGCTGTGAGGGCCACGAGTTTATTAGTGCTTTGTACTATTTAGTGTTACCCTCTTGAAATAAAGTCGATTGATTGATTGATCATGTATGTAATGAAAATTAAATTACGAAAATGAATAGTGCACGTGCTGTTGCGTTGCGTTGCACGCGTTTACGTGTAAATGTATGCGCGCGTGCAGATGTAACTACGAGTCCCGATCATTAATACCATAGAGAACAAATTAATCATTAATTTCACGCGTAATTTGTAATTTAACATGTGAAATTTCAAACGCCGCCTATACGCACGCTTAAATATATATCGCCAAAGCGGCTCGGGAAATTACGATTTTGACAAACACGTGTGAAATTTATCCCTAATTGGTTCTCCTGGCCTCTATGTTTTGTTTGTTGTATATTTTACTTTATTCTATTTTGTATCTTCTATTATGGCCAAAGTAAGTAAATAAATAAATAAATAAATAAATATATAACAAATTGAAGTTAGTTTTATTTATTTATTTATTTATTTACTTAGGCCATAATAGAAGATACAAAATAGAATAAAGTAAAATATACAACAAACAAAACATGGCCTAAGGCCAGGAGAACCAACACAGCGTTAGCCAATTACGTTGGTTTCCTATGAAAAATAAAATTACAATAAATGATCTAATTACAATACTTATTTCAACCTAAAAACAGCATTTGAGAGGTGCGGTTAACTGTCTTGCCTGGTGACATTTCAGACATACAGACTTCCAAGACCTAGGGTTCTCGATGTCAAATACAGAAGTGATGGCAGACACGTAATATTTAAATAGTAATGATCTAAACTTAGGTAAAGAGATATCTGATTTACGCAGTTCGTGTGGAAGTGTATTCCAAGTTCAGGAAGCTCTTATAAAATAACTATTTTGGTAACACAGGGTCTTGACATTAGGAATCTTATAAGTTTTTGTGTCCGTCCTAATATTGACAATGATTTTCATCATAACATGGTCAAAATAGCTGTGGATCCACGACGTCTTCGGCGTCTTCGTCAATATTAGGACAGACACATAAAAACTAACTTCAATTTGTTTTTTACAACAACAACAATCTAAATAGTCAATTTTACACCAAAAAAATTGTTTTAGCTTCAAACGAAAGCCGCACGCGCACTCCTTGACAAATGACGTCAGCTTTTGTTGCCTGTCCAAATATTGCATATGAAAATAAGCCAATCAGATTGCGGATGAGTTGCACGCGCGTATGTAACGGAAAAGGTGACGGCATACAACATGATATGTATGCTTGTATGCGCAGATGCAACGGAAATTAAAGTTAGAAATTGAATCATCGACTAATCATCGAGATAATTTGGAAAATCACAAATTCCCATAAACGGGAGAATTGAATGTAAATGACAGGACGGTGTTAGATAGCCATACAAAAGTCGAGCAGGCTGATTCAGGTCTCGAAAACCTCATGTGTTCCGCGCGCTAGTGCATAGGCGATCGGTCGGGCAACAGCATGCTATATGTATGGTGCTCCGTTCACTCTCATGCTATATGTATGGTGCTCCGCTCACTCTCATGCTATATGTATGGTGTTCCGCTCACTCTCATGCTATATGTATGGTGCTCCGTTCACTCTCATGCTATATGTATGGTGCTCCGCTCACTCTCATGCTATATGTATGGTGCTCCGTTCACTCTCATGCTATATGTATGGTGCTCCGCTCACTCTCATGCTATATGTATGGTGTTCCGTTCACTCTCATGCTATATGTATGGTGTTCCGTTCACTCTCATGCTATATGTATGGTGCTCCGTTCACTCTCATGCTATATGTATGGTGCTCCGCTCACTCTCATGCTATATGTATGGTGTTCCGTTCACTCTCATGCTATATGTATGGTGTTCCGTTCACTCTCATGCTATATGTATGGTGCTCCGCTCACTCTCATGCTATATGTATGGTGTTCCGTTCACTCTCATGCTATATGTATGGTGCTCCGCTCACTCTCATGCTATATGTATGGTGCTCCGCTCACTCTCATGCTATATGTATGGTGCTGCGCTCGCGCGGGCCGGAGCTCCGCTAAAATTAGCCGACGCATTGCAAAAATAGAACGGGATGGATTGTCTGGTGGTAACGAGTTAAGGCTTACGCAAACGAGGAAACATTGTTGCCGATATGTTTCTTGGGTGAGCAAACGAGCAAGAAGCAAGAAGTGTTTTGCTGCCTAACCAAAACAAAAAAACATTTCACAAGAAACGATGCGTAATCAAAAGTTGCTTCTCCGAAGCAAAAATGTTTGTTGTTCTTTGGAAGCACATTTTGCTTCCCCAACAAATGTTTCGCGCGCGTTCGCAAACGAGAGAACACTTAGGGAAACAATGAAATTCACAAATATTTCCGCAACAATGTGTCCCCGGCCGTTTGCAGCTTTGCGTTCCCTTGGATGATGGTCTCTTGGCTTTTACTTCTTACTTCAAATTGATCCAGTTTTGAAAAGTTTACTCTCTCAAAATCATAGTTACGTGTGACGTAGCCCACACCGCGGTAAAACGGTATGCTCCGCTGGCCAAAAGAACGAAGGCTCCGCTATTAAATACAAATTACTGAGGGTTTCAACTTTTTTAGTAAATAATTTTATAACTTAGTAAACTCACAATGAATTACAAATTAAGAAAACTTCAACCTGTTAAAGTCTTAGGCTTAGCTTTTAAGTAGTTTTCTTAGTTTTTGACAAAACAGTTCACAAATGAATACTTTTAAGCAGAAACGTTAATATCACGGCATGTGCCTGTTGTTTCATTTCAGTTTTCGCGGGAAACTGAGGGCGGCCGCGCACCGACAAGATATAGCAAGTACGCATGCGCATGACGTTTTGCCGCGGTGTGGACGTAGCGTGGTTACCCGCCTGGGTCAGTGAGTCCCTGTGGTCTCCAGATAACTGAAGAGTTGCTGAGTGTCTCGTAATAACATTACTCGTCTTTCGGATAAGGACGGAAAACCATTGAGTGGAATACTAATTGGACCGGAAGTGGCAAGTGTCCTTTAGGATAGTATTTGTCATTCTCTATGTAAGGTTTTGTACTGGCCTAGGAGCGCTGTGTTCTTTTCTTGCCTCTCTCTCTGTAAAGTATCTTTCTATCAGATTATCGATGATCTTTCGACGCTGTGGAACAGATAAAATACTTTAATAAAGAGTCAAACTAGTCTATTTTTAGATAATTATTCCCGCACAAAAGTATGACGTTCCATAAGTTGGAATGCTTTGTTTTCGTTCTGCAATGTGATTGGTTCTCGTTGTCCAAGTGTCCCTGGTTAGTGTAGTCGCAGAATTGTCATCAGTGTGCTATATAATCGCTCGTGTTTCAAGTCCCTTTCTAAAATACGTTTTTTAAAGATGTATTATAGGAACTGATATAACAGTGTTTTACCCCGTTGTTATCCATATCTTCGCTCTCCTCTTCAAGGGTTTGGATTTCTTCATACTGGACATAAAACAAACAAATAATTCATTTAATATCAAGTTTTATTTCTTCTCATATATTCGCGTCACCCCACCCCCCTATTTTCTGAAATACCTATAGAGGGGTTCCACTCCTTCAAATAAAGTTTGCATGCCCAGAGTTGTTTTCACAACAACTGGTCAGATACCGCTTTCTGATTGGCTGATTACCATTGGAAATGATGACATACCGCGTACGGTAGATTACGTGATCGCTCGCAATCTCGATGACGCGATTAGCGCGTGCTTCATGTATTTACTTTCCCCCCGTAAATTCCCTCATCTTCATTGCCCTGCCCTCTTAATTGGCTCTTTACTTTGTTGTTGTAAAAAAAAAAAGATTTACGATAGTGTGTCCTCTTGTTTACCAGTTATTTGTGTCACATGGGAATGGGCAACATTGTTGTGGATTCACTCGGCTAGCGCCTCGTAAACAGCCCACTTCCGAGATATGCCTCACTTCTTACATACAAAGGAATCAATACGAGTCTCCGTGCATAATGCTCAGTCGTTCGTGACAAGACTACCTCACTTCTGTAGTTTTTCACGAATGACTGAGCATTATGCACGGAGCCTCGTATTGATTCCTTTGTACGTTCTAACCGAGGAAGTGAGGCATATCTCGGAAGTGTGCTTTTCACATCAATTTTGACCATGCGATGACGCAGATCGTGGTAAAAAGAGTACATACCATGGTAAACTGTCGTAAATCTGTAAAATTTCACTCGCGTATTCTCCCCTCTCCCTTAGACCAGAATATAAACTGTCCCATATTATATCCACACGCTCACCTTCTCTTTCCTAACCTTTCGGAGCATCCACTTGACGGCAAACACGACGTTTTTCCAGGTTGGGATGAGGTTGAATGGCGGCGGGACGGCGCTACCTTTATCGACGTACTGCATCCACATCTGGGTCCTGGAGAACTTCCACTGGATATCAGCATCGCTCTACACACAAACAGCAATCTCAGCAACGATATTATGTTTTTCTATTAGTTACTAATTAGGATGATTGCTCTTTATACTGCTCATTATACTGCTCATTATGCTGCTCATTATGCTGCTCATTATGCTGCTCATTATGCTGCTCATTATGCTGCTCATTATGCTGCTCATTATGCTGCTCATTATGCTGCTCATTATGCTGCTCATTATGCTGCTCATTATGCTGCTCATTATGCTGCTCATTATGCTGCTCATTATGCTGCTCATTATGCTGCTCATTATGCTGCTCTTTATACTGCTCATTATACTGCTCATTATGCAATACTCCCTCACTTGACGCCTTCCAGCAACCCAAACGGTTCAGCTCGCTGGGCTACTTTTTTCGTTTTTCCCTATTATTCTGTTATATTGCTATATATTATAGTTTATAACTAGTTTATTTATTCTAAGGGTTTAGGTGAACTTGCATTGGTATGGAGAATACGTTTCTGGGTTTTTCCTCATCTAGGAGGTTTTTATCCCTGTTTTTCGTATCCGGCAATTCACCATTTAGTTTACGGTCTTCCCATGTTTGCCAATAAAGAGATGTACTTGCTGGTCAGCGGCTACCCCCTACATTTCTTTGATCCCAATTGATCCGAGTACATGTTTCCTCAGCGGTAATCATGTACTCAACACTTTATAAACCGTTTCTCCAAACAGCCATCTCTGTCGCGGGCTCAGGCTGAGTTTTGTCGATTTTTGTTCAAGCTTTACGTTGAAAATGGAAGAATAACAAACTCCTATAAAATACTTACAGAGCTTGGGTTACCTGTGGTCATACTTACGGCAACTTTCTGGAAGGAATCGGCCATCATGGCGATCATCATGTTGAGGATAATCAAGACGGCGATGATGTTGAACAAGGCGAACAGGAACTCTCCTGTCTTCTGTGTAATCATAAATTCTGTGCTTCCAACCCTAAACATTTCCAGGTCGGCTTGGTCGAACATGGCCCAAAATAGGCTCTGTATTCCTTTTGATATACTGAACATAAAAGAGAAAACAGTGGGAAATATATCGCTTATTATGGCAAAATGAACCATTACAAACGAGTAAATTGACAGCTAGTAGGACCCAGATAGGAGAGCGAAACGAGCAGTGCGTATACGCGGTGTTCTTTTCATGGGTGGTATCTCGTACCCATAATTCTTTACGCGCCTTATCCAAGATGGCATCTTAGTCATTCAAAATTCTGAGCCAGCCTGTACCGCTCGAAACGAGCCACAGTATTGGCTTATCCAACAATACAAAACACTCTAACCTTTAGAACGTGCAGTATAAAAATAATAGAGCTACAGTATAATATGCAATCAGAATACAGGTTTAGAGCGGTACTGTATTACCCCCCTTTAGTGCTTTATTTAGTCTAATGCTTGATGAAGACTTTTTAGTTATGACACTCCTTATACAAGATCACAAACACTGACATCCAAGTATAGATGATTTGTTATTTGTCTTATAGAGGGATATAAAATTTTAACACTTTGTCTTGAACAGGGTATGGAAATTTGAGTTTTTTTGTCTTAAACAGGGTAAGGGTTTCAGAGCTTCAGCGGCACACCCCTACCCAACTTTGGGTAGTAGGATATCTTTTTTGCCTGGAACAGGGCATGTTTTCGTTGTTTCTAGCCTGGAATAGGGTACCTTTTTTGCCATTTTGTCTGGAACAGGGTCGCAAAAATACAATTTCTTAGCCTGGAACAGGGTAAGGGTTTCAAGAGCTCAGCGGCGCACACCCCCATCCTAATTTTTAGGGAGTACCCCCGGGTGTATTACTCGAGGAAATTCTGCAACGGCGTGCAATCTGAATCTCTAGTCAATCAGCGGCAGAATTCCACTAGCTTGTCTGTGTCTGCATAATACCGCGTATTTCAGTCACCGGTAGAAATCGCGGCGCAGCACTGAATGGCTTTTGTATAGAAAATCGGCACATTGCAAAAAAACAAAAAAACAAAACAGGGTTAAGAGGACAAGTGCAATAGTTTTATTTGTTGAGACCGGCATCAAGCCAATTAAATTTGGTACTGGTTGGTACACAATAGTACCAAGAGCCCATAACTAAGAGCGAGAATCTCCCATACTACCTCTATGTTACGGCATTTTCACAAGTTAGGTTATTTTTAGAACGGTTTTCCGCTATTCTTGGGTTGGAATCATTCCTAAGGGAATAAAGTCCTAAAAGCGTAGCAGCCATGTTATTGGTATAACAAAAGTAGCTAATGAGGCATCTTTTGTTCCGCTTCTTGTGCAACCCACTAATTGGCGGGGGAAATCATCTAAAAATAGCTCAACTTGTGAAAACGCCGTGAGCCCGTGACACCTATAAGGAGATATGGACGCTCATGGTTATGGTCTCCTCATAGTACTTAAAATGTTTTGTAGAAATTCCAAGAATGTCCAAATTTCGAGTGACATTGCAACCAAAAAGACGTGCGAGCGAAATTTCCCGGGTGAAATTCACGCATGCGTAGGCGTTATACAGGCTTGTCTACTGATGCCATCTTGAATTAGGCGCGTAAAGGCACCTGGTGCGAACTACTGGGACTGAGTGTGTTTTCACGCGATCACGAGTCTCATGCGGGGGGATTCGAAGCATTTCCCGGCGAACAAAACGAAAAGTAGTAATACAAAATCAAACTCTCAAAAAGTGGAAACGGAAAAGACAAACGCAGAGGAAAGAATACATATAACCAATCAGCAATTTGCCAGTCTACACTGATCCTTGTTTCTAGACGTACTATCACTCCACTTTATACCGAGGCGACTCAACAAAAAGTCAAAATGATGGCTGCCAAGACTTTAAAACGTGGAAGGTAAAATATCTGAAATACTACCTGCAAAGCCGAGGTTTTTTTTTAAAAAGAGCCTAAGGTGAACTCGTAGAACTGTAGCTAGAACTCTTGGCAGCCATAATTTTGTTGAGCCGCCTAGCTCGGTATAAAGTGGAGCCATCGCACGTCAAGAACAATGGCATGTAGACTGACAAATTGCTAGCTAATTGGTTCTTTCATTGGATTCCTCTGCGTTTGTCTTTTCCGTTTCCACGTTTTTGGGGTGTGATTTTGTATTACGAGTAGTAAATCAAGTACTAGTCGCCCCTTTTCGATTTGTTCGACGAGAAATGCTTCGAATCACCCGTCATGCATGCGTCTCGTTATAGCGCGAAAACACTCGGCCCCAGTTCGCGCCATGAATGTGCAAGTTGGCTAAAGGACGTCGGCTTTTGCTGTCAGGAGTTTATAAGACTGCAGGCCAAAAGAATGCGCGGAGTCACTCTCATTTCTATACTGCCCTGTGAGACGTACCTCGCAAAGCTGTGCTCCGCCTGCCCTGTGCCTCCCATAAGGAAGACTCGAGACATGAACACATACTGCGAATAAACTTTTCTAATAGCCCAAGCAAACGCTAGAAACAAAATCACGATCAACAGCATGAACTTCGTGACGTCTTTACACATCTTCATCAACGACAGCTGAAGGGGACCCATCGTAGAATTCAACTGCAGTGCGTCGGTGATGTGTAAAAAGCTGAGAAGAAAAGCCATCGCATAGAAACTGTTCGACAGAAGTGTGAGCTTGAATGCTGACTCGCGAGTGATATCCTTAAAATAAGATTTGATAGAGGGCTCTCCACTCCCTAGAACCGCATATCCCAAGACCCAGAGAACGCCTGCTATAAGGAACAGAGCCAGCATGATTATCGTGACAATGTTCCACCACTGTGAGAGGTAGCGTTTACGGCCTTGACGAAATGCTTCTTTGGCTTCCTCCAGAATTAGTCCTATCACCCACACAATGACCAGAATGTCTAGAACAAAGTGTAATTATATATTTATATACAGTGTGAGTTCTTAATTTAATATAGAGATGCAAATGTAAAAAAAATGGTTATCGTAAATAGCATATATATATCAACAAAATATAAAACTTTACAAAACTTGTTCTTCTATATTTTATCTTTAACAAGGGAATTGGAAAATAGTTATAAATAATACATATTTTCATGGTCGCCTTCACAACGAGCCAAGTGTGTTGGTTATTGAAGTAATATATCTGCACGTGACTGCCTAATTATTCTGAGAAACAATGTTAGAGAAATTCACGATTTAGCACTTACTGATAACAGATACTTCCATGATGCTTATTCCAAATATGTCCTCCATAGCTGAGAAGATGAGGATGAAGATAAACCAGCAGAATGAGCCCGTGTGGCTGACAAATTTGGCCAGCGGTGTCGCCAACATCCGGGATACCCGGTTTGGAGGCGTCAAGAGGTAGAAAATCGACAAGAATGGGATAAGCAGAGTGTAGAGGAACACTAGCAGGCTCTGCATTAGAAATGATTTGTACTGCCAGCCGTATAAACCTCGGTAAAGTACTGAGTTGAGCATAAGCTGGCTGTACGGATGAACCACAAACTGCAAACAAGAAAAAAGGTGGCTTTGGAGGTACAATAGGACATTTTGACGATGTTGCGCGCGCAGCTAGAACAATGGCTATCTGTTTTAAATAACAAAAGGCTGATGAACCAGAACGAGCAACTCGCGTCTATTGTTCTACCGATGCGTGCGCAACATCGTCAAAATGGCCTATTATTGAATTCACCCCCAGGGCATGGTGGTTATACACACCTATTTCAAAACAAGATCATTCGCAGACCGAAATGGATTGAGGAGTGTAATTCGAAAAATTAACTCGCAGTAGGCCATTAATATTCATCTTAAAGTTTTGACCAAAAAACCAAACGAATTCACCCTTCTCACACAGCGGCCATGTTGGATATAAACAATAGATTTTGCGTGGCAAGCCTCACACTGAGCAGATTCAGAACGAGTTTAGCCCGCAAAAAGAAATGTTTTTATTCTCCTGGGACTCAACATGGCCGCCGCGTGAGAAGGGTGAATTCGCCAGACCTTCAGCTACAACCACAATACATTTCGGGCTGGGTATTGTCGTTTTCCGTTTTTCGACAGCCTTTTAGAAATAGGTGTAAGGGTTAGAGAATGGACGCGAGCGTTTTATGGGATTTAGGTGCCGAGCATTGATTAATAGGAAACCAGGAGTGCGCAGTCCAAGTAGCCTTCTATCTTATGCGAGACACTCTAAATCCCATAAACCACGAGTGTTCATTGTCGAACCACTTAGAATATGGTTACATCCACGAAGGAATTTTGAAGGCTTTTATATGATATCTCACTGATTCGTCAACATCATTAACCCCACATGACAGGGGAATAATGGTTATGAATTATCGTTGTTGAGCGCGCTATGTTACGCTACGGTGTGTGAATAACGCAAAATTTCTGCTAGCTGGATGGAAAGCAGCACTGCTGTTTGAGTGTTTGTTATGTTGTTTCTGAAAAGCAGTGGTGAGAAATGAGACGAGAAGTTGGGGTAGTCAAGTAATGCAGCCTTAACCTCCCCAGGCTCAACAACACTTGGCTAGTCGTTGAACATGGCAGTACCCGACTATCGTTCAAGTTTCAGTGAGATTCAGTTAGTGTGTTTTGTTCGAGCAACTTCGGACGCGAAGAATTATAAAAAAAACTTGGTGTCATTCTACATGTGAAATAAAGTCATCTATTTGTAATTCTCAATAACAAACCAGTGGAGACGGCTGAAATTCAGGCTAAATTCTCAATACAATATTTTCGATTGGGGTCGTAAACGACAGACCACCATTTTCTAGTATTAGTGAGCTGCCACTGTGCTAGTGCATGCTCATTTTCTACATCTTGAATGAGACTGAAACTTATAATGGCAGGCCACAAAGAAACATGCAATGTCCACTCATTTTTTTCTATCATTGGGGTCACAGCAAGATTAATTTTCATTTCCAAATAATTCTTAAAAGTACTCGTACTCCTGATCGTGACCGAGTGAAAGTGACGATCCTGACGCCAAGAACTGAGGAACAACAATTACATTTATTTTCTCATAAGATGATGGAAATGTATACGAGTAATAAGGCATAATAAGAAATACAATGATGAGAAGGTAGGTCCTTAAGGTAACCTTAGGGTTATCTTAAGCCACGACCACCTCAGATGGAAAACACTGAAACAAGATCTAGCTTGCATGGATACATAATTGGTACCAAGAAAGGGGAAGGGAAAGAAAGAGTGCCACGTGCATGTAAATATACTCTCTCAGTTCTGGACCAAATTTATTTTATTTTATAAACTTGCAATAATGATAAATACACTACTCTATACATAATATCATTATGTCAGTTCTAAAAAAAACATTAAATACACTGTAGAATGCCTGAACCCAGAGATAATAATCAAATACAAAGAGGTACAGCAGGCCAGATGTAAATAGACCCGGGAAATAGAACAAAATAAAAACTCAATAATTGTACCGCATGTGTTAGGTGGTAACTGTCCCTTGGTCTTGTGCTTAGGAAAGATTGGTTTTTACCAGTGTTAATAACACGCCACAGATAAATATACGATTTCCACATCAGAGTCATTTATCGTTCGTTTGAAAAAATCTTCATTTCGGATTACTTACTCAGTTTATACTCACTTACTGCATGCTAGATTTTCGTTCCCGAATTTATAAACATTTAAATACATGTGCATATAATATCTTAAAAGGCCCCTGTCAGTCAGATAACTCGGGTCATTTCAGTCTACTATACTTTCAAGAGGTCAATAACGTTAAATAACAACACAACGACAGTCAATTGGTATAAAGGTTATCATGTTCAGATTAGCGGCTACTTACATTTACAAGCTGTTGTCTTTATAGTCAGTGTTGATCGCATTCGCAGAGCAGACTGTCACGAGTGTATCTTAAAGCATGTCGCATAATATGTGATAAATTCCCGTCCAAAGCCCGTGAAACACCTCTCAGCTTTAGAATAGACAAAAATCTTGATATTGCACTTGAAGGAACCTTTGGTTTACACACACACAAAAAAACAGCTGATATTAAAGGTTTTGCTAAGTCAACAAGGTTTTGCCACAGGCAGCCCAAACTCGACATGTATTTACCGCTTTTTGGGTTACTTGTGGTATGCTTCATAAGCGATCTCGGAAGAGTTATATAATTGCTCTTTGTGAATTCTCTTTTCCGATTCCTACGAAATAAATCTTCAATAATAAAAGATTGATACTTAATGAAGTTGTGTGAGTGGTTTTGGGGTGATTTGAGGACTTCTAAAGCAGTTTATTAGGCCTCGAGGTTTTGACGGTTGGCCGCGTGTCTACCTCAAAGACACAAATATACACAAGGTATGCAGCTTCGAGGCGCTTTTCATCGATGTCACCTCACTCGCCGCTGAAATTCGACAAGAAATTCAAATCGATTTCGTCTCTGCTTTCGGCACACAAATCTAGAGATGTGTAAGCACTTCTCATCCACGTTTCAGGCCAAACGACGTGAAAACGGCCTGGAAAATAAATTCCGAATTCAAATCTAAGGAGAATTGTTATGCACCTCCATTCTGCTTGAAGTACTTAGTGGGGAGGGGTATTTTCAAAACGTTTCAGTTGCCATGCCCACGCATCTTGAAAGCACCGCCTGCAGATCGTATACCGAGAGAAATATTTTGAATTCGGAATTTATTTTCCAGGCCGTTTTCACGTCGTTTGGCCTGAAACGTGGATGAGAAGTGCTTACACATCTCTGGATTTGTGTGCCGAAAGCAGAGGCGAAATAGATTTGAATTTCTTGTCGAATTTCGGCGGCGAGTGAGGTCACATCGATGAAAATCGCCTCGAACTTTGAGGTAGACACGCGGCCAACCGTCAAAACCTCGAGGCCTAATAAACTGCTTTAGAAGTCCCCAAATCACCCCCAAACCACTCACACAACTTCATTAAGTATCAATCTTTTATTATTGAAGGTTTAGTTCGTAGGAATCGGAAAAAAGAATTCACAAGGAGCAATTATATAAACTCTTCCGAGATCGCTTATGAAACATACCACAGGTAAGCAAAAAAGCGGGAAACATATGTCGAGTCTGGGCTGCCTGTGGTTTTGCTAAGTTTTTCCCACTCGCCGCCATCTTGAAAAACCTGGAAATATTGTCCACTGTTCACGTGACCAGCACAGTGCAATCTGATTGGTACGGTGGCGAAAAGAACTTCCAAAGAAGGTGCTATCTGATTGGTTAACGGCGAAAAAGTTCGACGTTGGAAAAAAACACAATTGCGATTTAAGACTCGTGCCGGCTCAAGGCCTGGCCCGAGTAATAACTGCACGTGGAAATGCACGCAGTCGCCTACATTTCGACCGTTGTCTGGAAAAACACAACGTGAAAATCCCATATTTTACGTTTACAAGAGAACGCAAACGTAAGAAAGTAAATCACTCCGTTTTTCGTTCTGCGTGAACGGAACCTCTATGCTTATCATATTTTTGGAAGATATGAATGTGAAAAGTAATTAAAGGCGAACGAAGGAAATAGTAAACATCATGATTTCGGGAGAAACCATTTTTCTAGGTGCCGTCCTTGTTGCCGTCGTTGATGCTAAGCTCTCTATTATATATGTGCGACGGGGGTCCATATTTTGTGTACATAATTCACCTAAAATATGACTTGTTAAAAAGATATTATAGCAAATTGCCCATGACCAACTGATTACTATTATTTTCCATGTTTTTCCTAACCCAATTAGTAATTGAGGCGGTGTCTCTTCACGCGACGTATAACTAGTTATCATACAACCAATCAGGCATGAATCAGGCATAATACTAATTGGGCCTTGCTGAGGTCTGTTTTGATGGAATGACTTGAATTTTCAGTACTGCGTTTCAGTTCTTGCTTCTAAGTTATTTCGACGAAAAGAAGAGTGGTAATCTCGACTTGGGGTAAAGTTTAAGTCGTATGCAGGAACAGGTGCCCTGACACCTCTAGCCCTCAACAATCGAGACAGGAATACTCGACTCGGCCCATTAAAAAAAAACCAGTTCAACAAACTAATCTGTGGTCAGTTAAAATTTATTCAAAGACCTCAGAGCATTATTCCTTATAGAGGATATATCCCCACAATGATATCTCACACAATGTCTACTCACCCTCTCGTTCTTATTCTTGATGGCGAAATTCAGTATGCTCAGATTCTTTGCATCCCCTGTAGCTCCCTTTACACTCACATTGCTGCTGTCCGGAATCCAAGGCATACGCATCACACAAGCTATCTCCTTCATGTTCCTGCACATGTTCAGCAGATCTACCGCATATTCCTCGCATTGATTCGACAGTTGTTTGTACTCGATCTTAAACTCGAACTCCGATTCAGCCAGTTGCTCCAGCTTCCCATTCAGCTCGAACGCGCTGTAGATTGGATCTAGAGTATGGATAAGAGGTTTCTCCGGAGCTTTGAACTTTGGAATACGCCAATCAATACGTCCTTTTGAAGTGAGTTTTGTATCGGATGGTAGTGACTGATAGATATCTGCCTGGGATAATCGAAGTAAGGTTCTCTTCCCTGTGAACGGCACGGATATTGACTCTCTCTCATATTTTGCTGGCGGCTCTGGTTCTTTCTGTTCTGGTTCTTTCTGTTCTGGTTCCTTCTGTTCCTTCAGAGTTAGACTCTCATCTGAGCCAACCTCGCTAATCGACGGCCCCTCTGTAGCAATAAGGTACGCTAGAGACAAATACACGGGACTTGCTAAGGCACGGTAAGTATTCAATCGTGCCATCGACTTCAGCAACAAACCAAGCGAATCACAGTCTTTACATTGGCAGGATCTTGGGTGCGGTTTCTTGATGGAAAACCCTTTCCTAATTAGCAGTTGAACCACCCCATAATTATTATTCCGTGCTGCGAAATTCAAAGCTGCTTCTCCGAGATTTTGAAAACGTGAACCGGTTTCATCAGTTGCCTCAAGAGTTGCTCCAAATTTGATCTGCTTTTCAATGAATTTACTTACGCTTTCTACATCGCCTTTTTTAGCCGCTGCTAAGAACTGGTTCTCCGTATGGTTAAGCAAGCTATCAGGAGCAGACGAATGCAATGCTATCAAATACGCTGTTGTTATCGTGTGTTCCGTTGCATCTTTCCTTGCGCCCTTAGCCATTTCCTCGACGTTCTTATCCTCTTTTCGTCGCTTCGTCAATCGGGTTGAACCACTAAAGTGGTTTTCTTGAAGAAGGGATGATCCGAGTTCAGTGGTACGACTCAGTATGCGACCAAGCCACCAAACAAGTCCTAAAAACGTGTAACGAACATATCATATGTCAACCGAAAACCTGAACGAATATAATTAAATCAGTCACGAATATGGAGAGCTGGCACAATTTTAGAATTTAGCAAATAGAAATTAAAATTAAACCGAATTAAACTTTTTCTTCTTACCTAAGAACTCAGAATAGTAGATCCCGGTTTCCCTTTTTATGCAGCTTTTCGAGTGTTTATTTCCTCGTCCAGGTTTTTCAGTTTGTATATAGTTGCAAATTATCACCTCCAAATGGCACATATAGTTTGAGTTCTCGTTGCTACGCAGCATTTTCTAGTGGTTTGGAATGACTCTTTCACTAGCTTTCACTAATACATGAATAATACTTTTTGCATAATATTTTGGTAAAAACCTTTTGTTCCTCAGGCGAATTAGCGCACTGATTCCACTGAATTCCACTGAAGTCAAGCCTACTTGGGTCTTTAAAGTGCATATAAGTCCTAGCCATTTATATTTTATATCGATTGTACATGAAGTGGATAGTCCAACGGTATAGAATGTTTCTTGATTTGGGTGTTGCGTCTTCGAGATATAAAGGTTTATATTTCCAATATGCTAATGTGTGATGTCATCACCGAACACTTATACAAAAACATGCTGGTAGAGACAAATAACCTATTTCTAAATTCTAAGTTATATTTGAAGCTTATCAAAGTGATTGTACAAAATAAAAAAATTAAATTAGAAAATAGCTTAATTTACAAGCACAAAGAAATTCAGCAAATGTCGGTGATGACATCAGACATTAGCATATTGGAAATATAAACCTTTATATCTCGAAGACGCAACACCCAAATCAAGAAACATTCTACCGTTGGACTATCCACTTCATGTACAATCGATATCAAAGATAACTGGCTAGGGCTTATATGCACTTTAAGCATCGGTGAAACAGTTTCGACATCTCTCAACATCGGTTCAACATTTGTTGAAAGCATGCGTGTCAATCAGCTTCAACATCGATTCAACATTCCGAGAACAAACGGTTTCAACGTTCTAATTAACTGCCATTTTCTCGGAGATGTTTACAGTAATATTTCAAAAACAAGTGATTGTCTTTTATGTGGTTTCTAAATCCAAGTACCATGAACAATAATATCGATGGCGTGAGCCCGAGACATTTCTTTTGGCACATCTAAAACAATTACGCGGCTGGTCCACGTAGCCTCCCCGGCAGCTCATCTTTGGGGAAGTAGGAGAGAACCCTAAGAATAGCTGCGGGGAGGCTGGTCCCACGCGGCTTTGAAATGGACCACACAACATTTAGTATTCATGAGGACACAGAGGACAATGATTAAACTAATTAAACAATATAACTGGTAGAGGAAAACATTTTGAAAGCGAGAATTCAAATAACGAGTTCACCGAAGGTTCGAATAATGAAATCATAGTTCAGTGGAGAGAAAATGGCACGCATCGAAACAGTGTGAATGAAGAAAAGCAACCCCGCAACTTGGATCATTAATAATTGGACCCATTAATAATTGGATCCATTAATAATTGGAGCCATTAATAATTGGATCATTAATCAAATTTTCCTACAAACCTTCTAAAACCTAACCCTGAAATAAAAAAAAAGCGAAAACGCAAACAATTTAGATAGCCCAAACAGATGAAGAAACCCATGTAACCATCAAATTAACTGTCCGTGCGTTGGTGCTTTAATGGTGCTTTAATACCATTTAACAAAAAAATCCGGTTGGGGTACCCGATGGATTACCATTGACCGACCTACCGGAAAGAATAGCTCTTACTATTTGATTTCTATATGGCGGATGCGAACTTGATGATAGCGCTAATGTTTAGTGAAGATTTTGAGATGGATAACGTCCTTAGCGACGACGAATATTAAATTTATCAGTGTTTTCTGTTTTAAGTACATTCATATGAGGAGAAATTTAAATCGCATTGATGACAAATGTTGTTGTCAAATAAGAAGTCCTATGAAAAATAAAACAAGCTTAAAACAATTACATTTGAGTTGTCGGGAAGCTTGAAATTCACGATGTTTTATTTAGTGCTTACCTCCGATTCGCCTTCGGTTGATTCAGACTTCATCTCTCAGAAAAAGTTGAAAGTAGGTTAACAAACACATAATTCAACTTACCAGAGGTATATTGGCAACCAGGCTCGAGTAGTTCCTGTAATTGCAAGGCTGTAAAGTGCACAAACTGTACTGAAATACTTGTGGTTCCGCCATGTTGGAATTCAACTTGAGAAATGCGCGCGAAAATGTTTAGCGCGAGACAGGAATCGAGAGAAATGGTCAAATAGTAAGGAATATTTCGGTTGGTTCGTACCAACCGGGACGAAAGGACTACCTCAGAACGTAGCCCACAATTTACAACCGAAATTCCCGAAAATTAACTGTACCAGTTGCTTTCCAACCGAAATTACCGCATGGGGATTTTTGGTTAAATGGTAAGCACCCCTAGACTACCGAGCAACTCTTCGGGAATTGGAAGAGAATCGTATGACGGCAGAGAGCTTACAATTTCTGGCTTATGAAATTTTATCCAAGAATTTACAGACAAAAATATAAGTAGAGTTCTAGAGGCTTAAAAGTTTATATGATTCATGTATTTGAATGTAATTTTGGATAATTCTTTTTAGAACTGTATCTAGAACTAATCTGTATCTTTGTAGCCCGCACAAATGCCGTCCAGTCCGAATAGACCAGTTCGACGTTTTGAAACGGGTGCAAACATGGCGCAAAATACCGTGTTTGTATGGGAATCCGATGCCAAATAAAATACGTAAAATCGAATTTCAGAAATATTCTTCAGATACAAACTTAAGATACCAAGTAAAAGAATAACTGATCGAAATTTGAGAGATGTAGCTGTGCTGGGAAGCGTGCAATCGTGTTTTCAGTTTTCGATATATTGTCTGTAAATTTTCCCGTGGACATCGACTCCAATCTCCCTCTCTTTTCTTCACCTGCCACAGGGAGCCCATAATCTGATTTCTTAAAAAAATTGAGATGCCTGCGGCGCGGAGGAGTTTGAACTATGAATATTCGGCTGCGCCTCGGACTGGAACTAATTGCGCGGACTTTAAAATACCGTCCAGTCTGAATTGGAGGCCTTGAAACATTACTCCAAATACAGTAGATAACAGAAAATATGTAAATAGTCGAACCTCGTTAATACGGACATCGAAGGGACGGAGCCAGGTAACCAAGTCTTAGCCTCGCATGGAGGCTGGAGTCGACCCTGCACTGATACAAACCCTATTTCTATGAATGTGGATAGTTGTGATTATCATGCTTACTAGGTACAACGATGTCACTAAAGGTTTGATTGTAGTTTCAAAATGGCGGCCAAGAACTACGAATAGCCCACTTTCTGCTTATTTTCTTATTATTATATAAAACAAAAATGTAAGTGATTGGTACAAATAAATATATTGTTGTTGTTGTTCTGTATACAATGTACTTCACTTGTTACGCACAAAGATTTTAATACAGGTTTTATTTCTATCACATATTGTTAGGTTTTTTACGTCATACGACAAGAAAAAGAACAGAAAAGTAATTTACAATCAATGTCAGGGACAAGGTACACGTTAAAGTAGAAACATAATTATATGGGTATTTTCAGTACTAAATGAATACTACGGAGAACCTAAGCTGGGAAGAGGAAATAATTTAGACCACTGGGTAAAATAAGCAACTTGTTAAAGTGCCTATGAAGCTTATTATTTTTATTTTAGATATCAATTCTACATCAAGTCAGTAGTAGAATGGTACAATATATCTTGCTTTGAATGCTGTGCCGCTGAGTTAAGGAGGTTTTAATATCCAAAATGCTAATTACATGACGTCAGGGGAGGCATCAATTATTATACAAATGTTTTTGTTACAATTAAACATATTTTTCAAATTATCAGTGTTATACCCATGGTTGAAATAAAATGTTAGAAATTTGTTTTCTATATCAGTAGAAACGCGCATTCACAACCACTAAGAAGTGATTGCGGATACCTCCCCTGACGTCGTGTAATTAGCATTTTGGATATTAAAACCTCCTTAACTCAGCGCCACAGCATTCAAAGCAAAATATATTTTACCATTCTACTATTCACTTGATTTAGAATTGATATCTAAAATAAAAATTTATTGTTCATAGGCGAGATCAACTTTATTTATGCACGCTAGCCCATTCAATAATATATACTGGTTTCCAATAGGGGCGTGTACTAAAAAATAAAAAGTTCCTTGTGTACGTTACAACGATTGCATTAAATGTTCTACTACTATAATTATAAAAATGCCTATGTTTTATTTAATATATTTCTACCTACTATTACTTATAACTACTACTAATAATATAATGATGAGAAAAATCTAACTAAAAAAATAATAATAAAAAATAAAAGGAAAATAAGTATTAACAATGGCCATGGGATATTTGTTTGGTGCAGAAAGAAGCCAGTGAATCACAATTTCGTATCTCATTTGGTAGTGAGTTCCACAACTTGGCACCACTATAACTGATGCTTTTTTTTAAAGAATTCTGTCTTTGGTAAGGGAAGGGCAACAGTTTTGGATGAATTTCGCAAATTGTACGTACTGGTGCTTGCATACGATTCCCTGAAAATATTTGATAGTCTTGTGGGTGCCAAGTTATGGAGGATTTTAAACATTAATTTAGCTTTAAAATGAGCTCTGCGTTCGGCTAGCGTAACCCAGCCGAGGGCATTCAGAGCTTTTTCTGACTCACCGGCTTCGTTCTTGCAATGCATTATAACCCTAGCGCACCTGTTTTGAAGTTTTTGTAGACGCTGGAAGAGACCAACACCCAGTGAATCCCATACTTCACAGCAATAGTCGAAGTGGGGCTGGATCAGAGCACTATAAACTGATACAATAGTTTCCTGGCTTACATAATCTCTAAGCCTCCTGATTGCACCAATTCCCGATGATATCTTCTTAGCTATTTCGTTGATGTGGTTTTCACTTTAATCACTCGATCCTTTAATCACTTTAATCACTCGATCCTTTAATCGTGCAATATTTTCAAAATAATTACATGGTTCGTGAAAGGACCTTCAACATGAAGGAAGTTCCGGTACAAAAAGCGCCATGACCAAGCATTGACACCTTCAGTTGTCACTCAGCCTTTGTTGGGTGAACATCTCTGTGATGCTCCGCTTGAGTGCTCCCTACTGATTGCTTATCACGCGATTAAAATTAATGTTTAAGTGTAAGGGCTACAGCGTTCGTGAACAGCCATACAATACCATTAATGGAAGTCATTAATGCAGATTTATCTTCCCTCTACTCAGTTTTTTGTTTGTTTAAAAAATTAGTATCGTAACAGGAGAGGACTGACATGCTCGTTTGCTTTCTTCGCTGATCTGCAATTTGAATTTCAAATTCCGAGTTACAACGGCGTGAAAAGAGGAGGAGCTAACACTTGTATGCCGGAACTCCGTGTTTAAGAGCAAACTGATGCCTGACTCGTATCCAGCGTTTCTGTTGTTGTTGTTGTCCGAGGGGACATGGAACTAGTGGGGACGAGGTGCGCCATCTTTCATTCTCGAGGTTTAAAGTAATGATTATCATTACTTGTCATATCGCTTTAAAGTAATAATAATCATCTCTCATATCTCTAAGACTAATCCGAACCATAACACATACCCTAACCATTAAACAAGTTCACAGGTAAACGACGAGTTCTCACCCATGTTTAGGGCTAGGGTTCACAGGTAAACAAGGAGAGAAGGTAAACGAGAGAAGATAATTTGAGCGGTCCTACTGGGACTTTTTGCATGTAATACGACGTCATGACCACTACGCTAAGTGGGTCTACCACCATTTGGAATGTGATAAATATTTATCTTTATCCTTGATTGTACGATTATCGTTACTTTTAAGGCGATTTGACAAGTAACTGATAATCATTACTTTAACCTCGAGATCGTGTTGATCTTTCCCCGGGCTTCCAACCTCGTACCGAGGGACATCCATGATGTTGTTTCCCGCCTCTTTCCCTCCAGCTAGTCCTATGTTCACATTCCATGATAAAATGTTCAATGAGCGTAGGAGAAAACTAAATCTTACTCTCGAGAATATGACTAACAGTAACCACTGGTCGGCACGTGAATGCAAACGAGATTTTTAAAATTATCATAAATCCACCACATTAGTTCAAAACACAAACAGCTAAATACCTATATGAGTGCCGCGTCATCAGCAAAATAAGTATTGCTTGCTTCTAGCTCTCAGTATAATTGAACTTCAAACATACCTATTAACTGATACTAGTTCTTACTTATTATCATCTATCGTCATTTATGTCACGTCTTTATACGCTATAAATTATTTGGTGAAAACCCAAAACGCACTTGGCTGTGTCGGGTCCAAACTAAATCTAAATTTGTTGTTGTTTGTGTTCCCTCGGACGAAAACAAACTAAAAACGACTGTGAAATCTTACAATAATGCCTATTATTCATTCTCTAATACACTATATATTAAAACATCTAGTGTTTCTAAGGGAGCGAAGAGTGACGTCATGCTATTGGTGGGCGGCCACGTTTTTTAGAGCTCAACAAGGCAAGGACTCGGTTTACTCGCTCCATAATATATCCAATACTTCATACTTCTCCCAAACTATGGCTGAGAAAGGTAAACCTGTCCTCGTATATTTATTCTGATGGTAGTGGCTAACTCGAAATCTTCAATGCTACTTTGGTCACTACGCACAATTCAGTCCTGTAAAACCATTATATAGTACATCTTATTAATTCATTTTTTCTCTCACAATAATCATACGTCAAACTTCAAATCTACTTGTAAATAGTGTAAAAATAAAGAACCTCGAACCTTGTTTTAAAAAGATGTAACGAATAAGAGTAATTCCGGTCTGTTGTCTCACTATATAATCATAGGGTCATACTTTGCTCTTACTGCGTTCGACGAAGGAGAACGCCATCCTAATCTGGTGTCCGTTGGGTTCCCTGTGTCTCACAGGCAAGAGAAATCGAGAATTTTGTTGTGGTCGTGTATCTTTTCCCGCCATTTTGATTAAATTAACCTCGTTCTGGCGCGTGACTTTTCGCAAAACTTCTGATACCTGTGAGTTTGAAATGCGAGAAAAGTTGGACCATTCGTAGCTATTATTTTGCTGGAACCAAAAGTTTCTTCGACTGAAATGCCAAGATGTTGAGTTTTTCTAGGGCTGACAAAAGTTTTACGGACTTTGGAGGGAAATTTCGTACATTTTGCGAAAGTCCTAAACGCACGTGGCATCGACATTAATGTATTTAAAAAAAGTAAACTTTACCAGCTTGTTGTTGTAGTAGTGTCGTGTTTATTCGTTCCTTTCAAAACTAGTAATGGCTTAAAATATATAGTAAATGGCCCGATTTCTCAGTTCGGATCATGTCCAGTTTACGACTATATGACATTGGATCAGCTTCAGTACATCCTCTCGGTATTAGCGTCAGGAGTACTTTGAAATATCGATAATATTCGTGGCGACCCCAGTGATCGAAAATAAACCTGATGACTTTATTTCACATTTAGAACGACACACCCTAAATATTCACAAGGGATATAGCTATTAGCTACAGGAAAAGTTACATGTACATGTATGCTACCGAATAGCACCTGTGTTTAGACAGTGAAGTTAGAAATAATATTATCAGTCAGTCCATGAATCCTACTGAAATTCGAAAAGCATTGACACATTTGAATCATAAAAAATGTTGAAAAGTATGGGTGCATGGGTAAATCCTGCTAAAAAGAATTGTTTTCTATAAAAATACACACACAAAAACCATCTCAATTAATACTGTAATATTTTTGAGCAAGTTAAGTTCAGAGACAGTTGTAATACATGTAGGCCTTTTGCAGGAAACAGTCATGTGCTGGTATAATACATTTTAACGAATGAATTGAACTTGTGATCTCCATGGCAGGAAAGACTTTGCCATGGATGGCAAGCTATATTTAAAAACGCTGTTTTAGAAAGATTGACAATCTATTGCAGGTGGAAATTAATAGCATTTACAAACAGGTTTTGCTAATAACACTACCAATGTCATACAAGTGCCTTTAAATATAGCAATGTATCGTATTGATAAACATTGCAATATTATTGTTATGCTAACGCATCACTGACTATGATTTCGTAAAGCCTGCTTTGTGTTAGGAACCAGTGGATCTCTGGTTGGCACATTAATGACGATAGATGACGACACACAAAACATCGCTTTATGAATTAATATTTGTTTGCCGTCGAGTACAACCATGTGATTGCATTCCTGAAAAAGATCCATTCTATTATATATAAATGATCACGAGAATTAGCGAATCAGTACTGATAGACATAGTCAGCTTGCCTGTTTTTTGTCCCATTTCAGACCACCTGACTTTCCCTTGAGTAACGCTTTTTTTGTTTTTCTGTATCCCAAGAGGAAATGTACCAGTTTCTATAATTAGAAAACAAATCACTGAATCCCTCTGGAGAACTATCACATGGTCTGAAATGGGGCAAAAAACAGGCAAGCTGACTAGGTCTATTATCTGGTTCCCCTAGCACAAACCATGTAGGACACAAAAATATGCTAGAACTTCATGTATTCAGTTATTCCTAGGTGGCCCGAGTTAAGGCCACTCGGGGCCTCTTGTTATACATAACTTACATTGTATTAGTGAAAACATTCATAACTTTACACCCACAATAGAGTCAGTCTGTTAATATCAACAGTGTAGTCCAGAACACTGAAGCAATCTTTCAGACATGTTTGTTTTACCACAAGTAGCCAAAAACATTATGTCGAACGCACTTTAATAATCTATGATTACTTCTAGTTTGTAAGGGTAGATCTAATAGAGGAGTTCTGTCGATTAAAACTAGCTGATGAGTTTGGTGCTTGAGCAAGCTATAAAAAAACTGATTCAATCAGCACTTAGTAAAGTTATATCAAATTAACTGACGACGCTATACTTATAAACTAAAAATGATTTAAAATTTAAAGGAAATCCTGGCGGTTGGAACAAGTTGCCGTTAAATTGTTGGCAATATGGTCTAAGTTGAAAATATGGAAAATGTATTTTAGTTTTTGGACATGAGTATGAGCCATTTTAGGCGTGGGCGCCGCCATTTGGATCTAATAACGTTTCAAGGCGGTCCATATTGTCAAAAAACAATAGCTTTTGTCTTGTAACAATAGGGACCGCTAAAAAACGTCATCAGATCTAAGATGGCGGTGCCAACAATTTAACTTAATTTAATTTAATTTAATTTAACGGCAACTTTGTTCCAACAGCCAGGAGTTCCTTTAAATTTTATCTTGACTAGATTAAATTCCGCTTTTCTCGTAAAATTAATAAAGAGACAAATTCTTCCGACCCCCGAACCCCACGAAATAAAAACACTCGCACTTTTGGAAGGTCGGCCTCGATCCTATGATCACATAAAGCAACCAGTTTATCAATGCACCGTACGGAGTGAAGATGGCGGCTGCACATTTGACCATAATCCCTTGCGAACCTAACACAATTCTCTTCAGTGTGTTGGCAATATCACTGGTACTGACTGTTTTTAAGATTTAAAACCTCCCCACCGCATGTTTATATCGAATTTAAAGTTTTCCGCGCGCGATGAATTGTGGGTAAATGTACAAGCCGCCATCTTGTACGGTGGAAGTCTTTAAAGTGCCTATGAAGCTTATTTTTTTATTTTAGATATCAATTCTACATCAAGTGAATAGTAAAATGGTACAATATATCTTGCTTTGAATGCTGTGCCGCTGAGTTAAGGACGTTTTAATATCCAAAATGCTAATTACATGACGTCAGGGGAGGCATCTGCAATCACTTCTTAGTGGTTGTGAATGGGCGTTTCTACTGATATAAAAAACAAATTTCTAATATTACTTTATTTCAACCATGAGTATAACACTGACAATTTTTAAAATTTGTTTAATTGTAACAAAAAAAAATGTATAATAATTGATGCCTCCCCTGACGTCACGTAATTAGCATTTTGGATATTAAAACCTCCTTAACTCAGCGGCACAGCATTCAAAGCAAGATATATTGTACCATTCTACTATTGACTTGATGTAGAATTGATATCTAAAATTAAAAAATAAGCTTCATAGGCACTTTAACCTACAAGTAGCATTCTAGGTCAGTGGTCGCATGTATGCACATGTCTTTCTCTCCGTTGATGGTTAGGCGTGTCAGGGAATTTATTTTTCAGTTGCGCCCTCGTTTTTCACGCGAGCTGCTGAAGCAGAACCCTTGTTAAAATACGGTATTTCTTTCCTGAAAAACAAAACGAGAAAAAAGGTGTCTCAATAAAGTCGAACTGCTCCCAGAAGTGCACTACACGAACGATTGAAACGTTGGATTGTTAACAAACCAAGTTTTACCTTGGGTAAGGATTGGAATTCATAGACGTTAACCTAGAAAGAAATACTGCAAGACTGTAGCAGTACTGTTTCATTTGAATCATTTGATAGAATTGGTATGTAGACGTAAAAACAAAACGAAAAATTACTAGAGCTATACCTTAAGTCGCGAGTTTATCTCGAAGTGATATTTGCTTTCAGCATCTCGCCACAACCCGACGATCTCGTCAATTTCCTGGAGAAAAACAATAAGCTCATCAACTGCAGTTTCCTATAGAATTATCGGATCAATCACGGTTTATGGGAAACCCCCACACTTTACCCTAATTGTTAATGGTTAATCATTAATAGAACGATGCATATCCAGGGGAGGGGTGGGTGGGTAGTTTCCCAGAAACCGGGATTGAGCCGACTTATCAGTGTTGTCTACAGAGACAGCCTATAGTTGTTTGCGCGTCACGTGACAAGCCACTGAAATTCATAAAGCGGACGCGGCGTGGTGTGGGTATGTCATGTGAGGCTATGAAAGGCCTGGTAAAATGAAGAACATTGTTGTGGAAACATTTGTGAATTTGACTCCGCTGCGGTCCGTAGATGCTTTCCGCCATTATCGAAATAGAGAATGATTTGTGGTTCTTTGAGGTGATTTACTAACACTGCATTGTCCTGACTATGGTTTGATTGGATTCTCAAAGTGAGGGCACGAGAACTCCTGTGAGATCTTTTCTAAATATGGCTCAATCCGGTCATACACTGACTCAACAACAACAACAACAATTTATTCGTGTTAGTTCTAGTATTGATAAATAAAAATGAAAAAGATTGAGGAACACAGCTACTTAAAAATAGCAGAGCTAATCGAGTTAAGTAGCTGAGATCAAGCGGTTTATAATTTTGTTATTTTGACAAAAAGAGAACAACAATACTACAATACAAAATAGAAAAAATATATATATAAAGACATGACACAAATATATAAAGACATGACAAAAAAAAAAAAAAAAATTACAAAGTGACAATATAGGGCATATGTCAAAGCAGAGTGCATCAGGTATCTATATAGCTACTCAGGATGGAACTCGTTAAGAGCTTCTTAACTTGATTCCGTATTTTTGATTTTAGATCCTCTTGGATTGAGTTCCATAATTTAGCGCCTAGAAAACGAATGTTGAATTTGCCGTAGTTAGTTCTGACTTTGGAAATGTAATATGAATCTTTAGCAGCTAGTCGAGTATTATGGCGATGTATCCTATTTATAGGTGTAAAAAAGTCATGAAATATAGTTGGCAAAGCATTTGCATGAAAATCGTGCATAAACAAAGCATTGTTAAGATATAATATATCAGTAAATTTGAGTATCCCTAAGCTATGGAAAAGTGGACTTGAGTGGGCTGAATATTCAGAAAAAGTAATTATTCTAATTGCTTTCTTTTGAAGAAGAATCAGAGGTCTAAGTGTAGTTACATATGTATTTCCACAGGTTGTCACTGCATAGGACAGGTATGCGTAAACTAATGTATAGTACAATTGAATTAGAGTAGCTACAGGGACAAAATGCCGAATCTTTGATAGCATGCCAACACTGCGTTTGATTTTTTTTGAAATATGCTGAACATGGTATTTCCAGCTGAGGTGACAATCAATAAAGACCCCGAGATACCTAATGCACTCTACTTGCTTTATCTGTTTCCAAACAATAACCAATCTGATTGCATAGTTTACAGGTTTTTGGCGAGGTCGAAATATGATAAAATTTGTTTTATCAATATTTAGGGAAAGCTTGTTTGCAATAAGCCACTGCGTGACATAAGCTAGGTTTTCATTTATAAGGGTCTCTAGTGCAATCATACTATTATTGCTGCAAAACAGATTAGTGTTGTCAGCAAAGATGTGGAAATAAAAAAAAGAACTAAAATCATTTATATATAGGAGAAATAGAAGAGGGCATAGTACTGAACCTGTGGGACACCATGAGAAACAATGAGGTCATCTGATTTAAAAGAACTTACTGTAACATGTTGCTTTCTATTATGTAAATAAGAGATAAACCAGTCTTTGGCTACTCCACGAACTCCATAATGACTCAGTTTAGATATCAATATACTATGATTGACCGTGTCAAAAGCTTTTGCAAAATCCCAAAATATCCCACATGAGTACTTCCCATCTTCTATTGCCCGCTGAATTCTATCTGCAATCAACAAAGTCGCATGCGTGGTAGAATGCTTTTCTCGAAAGCCGAATTGTTTGTCATAGATAATATTGTGCTTGTCAATAAAAGAGCTTAGGCGCTTAAACATTAGTTTTTCCAGTATTCTATTGAAAATTGATAGTAGGGAGATGGGTCGATAATTATTTACGCATGTAACTGATTCTTTCTTATGTACTGGAATAACATTGGCTATCTTAAAAAGATGACTCGCAGACTTAATATGGGAGATGGACGCTCCTAGCTCCTGCTTTACGTATATGTGTGTCTTGTTGACTAACGTACACACTTCTTAATGTTTTATTCTGACCAATGTACATGTACTGAACACAGCACCTAGCCTAGATTTGTTTACTTTCTTCGTAAACTCTCTTTGCGTATATTTGTCTCGCTGAATAACGTACATACCTATTACATTTTGTCTTATCCTGACCAATAATACAACCAACAAGCCATTTCACTGGAGATAACGTTTTAGTACGTAAAATGACGGAAACAGCAGCAGAACGAAAAGAGAAACAATAATAAACAATTAATGACTGCTTCCAGATATAACACACGCTCTCATTGGTTGGTTTATGGTCACATGCATGACACGTAACAAACAAACTGTTAACTGCTGAAGTAGATGAGTGGGCAACATTTTTGAAAACTCTGACGTCAGAGGGTAACAATTAATAATGCATTGTTGTCCGCTAACACACGTGATCAGCGCGTGAAGGTGGCGTTATGTCGTGCGTTATGTCGTACGTTTTGGTTACGCAAGTTTTTCAAAATGTTTTGGTTTACCTTATTTTCTCGACACTATGGAATATAGTTAGTAGGCTATATAACAAATCACTATGACTGGGGCAGAGACTTCATGTTATGTCCACACACTACGATTCATTGCAAACCTAACCCCCAAATTTAATAAAACCCTAACCATTTTCAATCCCAAATCATTTTAGAACGACTCTACATACATATGAACTATAATGGAGAATTTTGTACTTTTGAAGTGGCCTAGTTACTCGGGCTGCCTGTGGCAGCACCGAGTCTTAAAATGCAAGCCGTTTTTTTTTTTTTGGGTTGGGTGTCGCAAAATTTCTGCGCATGCGTTAAAGGTCAAGTTCACCACCAATCAGATCGCACTGTGCTGGTCACGTAACACTCGCCAGGTTAATTTATTTACAGAATTTAATACAGTAAATCAAAATGGTCGACCCTCGAGGGCGAAAGCCTTCCAACAGGCTCAGGATATTTCAACTGGCGCTCTTCTTGACCATAAAAATACATGAACAACCAGGAGCCGTAATACATTCGATCAGCGCTGTTTGGACAGATCCAATGTACATTTAGAAACGTAAGCGAAATACAATATCCAAACACGTTTGGATATCAACGGGTATCGAATTATAATCAAAGGTTAGATCTCGTCAGGCGCACTCAGATAAGAAAGTTCAAAGCTCTCAGACTAGGCGAGACAAGGAGATATCACTTTCAATGAGTCATTGTCAGAAATCTATTCCATCGTGGGCAATTATGCAATACAACCTAACTTGTACAGCTAAGGCATGTTTTACGACAGAATAACCAGAGTCTTTCTACTGGATTGAGAGCTCGAGACATTATACATGTACATGTCGGCTAATATGGGGAAAACTGAAACAAAAAATGAACTTTGACGGCAGAAACCCTCAATTGAGCCAAGCGGAATATTTACATGATCCGCTAAGATTTTTACAAATCTTAGTTAAGCAGATGTTTTCAGTGTATGCCAACTGAAATGCGGAAACTACACCAACAAGAAGCATGAACTGCCAGCAAAGAGAGAGGAAACAGTACTTGAAATGCACAGCGCTAGCTGAAGTAGGGCATATATATAATATCTGAGACGTTAAATTACGTTACTGTGAAGAGGATCAAAATTCAAGTTTTGTAGCTTGAGACTGTCTTCTGCCGTGACTCGTGAGAGAAACTGGAAAAGATCTAGCTGTTTCATTCAGACACTGGCAAATTTATTGAAAGCTACGGGTTTACTTTATGAGATTATTATTCATTGTGGAATGAAAGGAAACAGGTTAGCTGAAAGTTAAGTTCGAGGTAGGCTTCGACTTTCATTCCGATTCAGTGCATATGTGCACGAAGGTGGGATGCTGTCAACAACACTACCAAAAGATCCAAAACGAAAGTTCAGTTACGTAAGTACTGTTAGTAAAAAAAATTTGATTTGAATAAATTTCCTCTCAGTTTCTCTGTTAATGTACTTTTTCTTCTAATTATCGCTTTATTTAACATCTGTGATCTAGAGTATGCGTACCTCAGAATAAATTATTTGAAAGGTCAACTGAACTCTTGTGTCGATATTAAAGCGCAAATGTTTTTTGTGAAACAGTCTGTGAATTTGAGAAGCGGCTTAATATTAGAGCTTTCTCATTAGGAATTACAATTTTTTTTCTTGCTATGAAATTTATGTTTCATTTCACATTTATTCATACAGTTTTAGCCTTACATTTCCCCGAGTTTTTGATCTATTTTCAATCAAATTCAAAGTCTGAATATGTCATTGTATTGCATTTATACACTTGAATTGCTAGTATTCTGTTGTTCGAATCCTGCGTTATCATAGTCATGTCATAAAAGCGATTAATAGACCAGTCTGTTTTTATGACGTTCTCACTGGCGAATTAAAGCACAACTTGTTTCTAAGAGGATTTCAAATGAAAGTGTATTTCATCTTCAATCTCATGTGGTCCGAGTGAAAGCCCAGATGGGCTCTTGTTTAACTCTGAGAATCGTGTGCCATAACATGAAGTCAAACCCATGACTGGGCTCTCGGGAAACATCGAAATCTCTGGAAATAAAACTCGTTAGTTACTTACAGCTTTCCTCTCGGCAGGAAAGTTTTCATCTCTACTGCTTTTCTCAAGTTTGGAGACTATCCTTCCCAAGCACCTTGCGATGTCTGCGTACAAAGGTCCCACATGGATTGGTGTCTTGGGCTGCTGTATATCCACATCCGGAGTTCTCGACCTCTCAACGACGAAGAAGTGCCTTTCAATCAAGCGCCGGAGGACTTGTGCTCGCTATGACATAACAGGAAAAAAACATTTCACATGTCTAGTCTTCTAGCTCACACTTCAAGGTGTCTACTAATTATTATTACTCGGGCTGCCTGTGGCAGCGCCGAGTCTTAAAATGCAAGTCGTTATTTTTATATATTTTTTATTCTGTGCAACAAGTCTTCTGCGCATGCGTTAAAGGTCAAATTCACACCAATCAGATTGCACTGTGCTGGTCACGCAACAATCGCCAGGTTAATTGCTTTACAAAATTTAATACAGTAAATCAAAATGGTCGACCCGCGAGGGCGAAAGCCTTCCAGCAGGCTCAGGATATTTCAACTGGCGCTCTTCTTGACCATAAAAATACATGAACAACCAGGAGCCGTAATACATTCGATCAGCGCTGTTTGGACAGATCCAATGTACATTTAGAAACGTAAGCGAAATACAATATCCAAACACGTTTGGATATCAACGGGTATCGAATTATAATCAAAGGCTAGATTTCGTCAGGCGCGCTCAGATAAGAAAGTTCAAAGCTCTCAGACTAGGCGAGACAAGGAGATATCACTTTCAATGAGTCATTGTCAGAAATCTATTCCATCGTGGGCGGTCTTGTACAGCTAAGGTATGTTTTACGACAGAATAACCAGAGTCTTTCTACTGGATTGAGAGCTCGAGACATTATACATGTCGGCTAATATGGGGAAAACTGAAACAAAAAATGAACTTTGACGGCAGAAACCCTCAATTGAGCCAAGCGGAATATTTACATGATCCGCTAAGATTTTCAGCCTATGCCAACTGAAATGCGGAAACTACACGAACAAGAAGCATGAACTGCCAGCAAAGAGAGAGGAAAAAACTTGAAATGCACAGCGCTAGCTGAAATAGGGCATATATATAATATCTGAGACGTTAAATTACGTTACTGTGAAGAGGATCAAAATTCAAGGACTGTCTTCTGCCGTGACTCGTGAGAGAAATTGGAAAAGATCTAGCTGTTTCATTCAGACACTGGCAAATTTATTGAAAGCTACGGGCTTACTTTATGAGATTATTATTCATTGTGGAATGAAAGGAAACAGGTTAGCTGAAAGTTAAGTTCGAGGTAGGCTTCGACTTTCATTCCGATTCAGTGCATATGTGCACGAAGGTGGGATGCTGTCAACATTTCAACACTACCAAAAGATCCAAAACGAAAGTTCAGTTACGTAAGTACTGTAAGTAAACTCTTTTTGATTTGAATAAATTTCCTCTCAGTTTGTCTGTTAATGTACTTTTTCTTCTAATTATCGCTTTATTTTTAAAACATCTGTGATTTAGAGTAAACGTACCTCAGAATAAATTATTTGAAAGGTGTGAAACAGTCTGTGAATTTGAGAAGCGGCTTACACTCGTTCTCAATAACACGTGCAGGTTCGAAATTGAATTTCCAACGGAAAACGTCAATTTGGTGGATGTCACTCAACTATGTTTCTATGGCAACACTGGTCTGCATGCTTCGGTCAGCAATTCTCCAAGACGGACACGATCGCGAGGGATGTTTGAAATTTGCTGAAGGAGATGAAGCAGAATCTCAATACTACGAAAACGTCGCCATACAACTCCCAGATGTGGAGGAAACGTAAATAGTGTAGGAGGTCAACGAAATCGTAAGGCGACATAGGTAGAGAAATGGCGGAAACTAAGCCGAAAAACGAATTTTTTTTTTGCTTGAATTCCTCACCGAAATGTCAGTCGAGAGTGGAGAGCATGTCCTGAGAGTTTCAAAAAAAATATTTGCCCTGTCGAATGTTGTATCCATGCCCGGAGCTCGTCGAGGTAGAGCTCGAGGGTATTGCTCGATAAAACCTCTTATAAGGAGCATATCTGCAACTGGATGAATAAAAATAACTATAATTATTTTTCCAAGACCTTTGAAGGCTATATAAACAATCAGATTTCTTATACACAAACCGCTCGCTCACACACAAAGTTTATGCGATTTCCCTATTTTGATCTTATACACAAACCGCTCGCTCATGATCACACATAAAGTTTATGCGATTTCCCTATTTTGATCTTATACACAAACCGCTCGCTCATGATCACACATAAAGTTTATGCGATTTCCCTATTTTGATCTTATACACAAACCGCTCGCTCACACATAAAGTTTATGTGATTTCCCTATTTCAGTGATCTTATACGCAAACCGCTCGCTCACACATAAAGTTTATGTGATTTCCCTATTTTGATCTTATACACAAACCGCTCGCTCACACATAAAGTTTATGTGATTTCCCTATTTTGATCTTTATATACACAAACCGCTCGCTCACACATAAAGTTTATGCGATTTCCCTATTTTGATCTTATACACAAACCGCTCGCTCACACAAAGTTTATGTGATTTCCCTATTTTGCAAACCCTTGGCTCTAAGCATGATAGCGACTTTGGGAAAGACTTTGCCATGTTTACAAAATGTTAGTTACCCGAACGGTTCACTTCAAACTCCATGGAAACCGTTTGATTGACATCCACCAGAAACGACTTCGAAGTCAGGAGTTTCGTTTCGAACCTGCACGTGTTATTGAGAACGAGTGTAATAGAAGAGCTTTCTCATTTATAGGAATTACAAATTTTTTTCTTGCTATGAAATTTATGTTTCATTTCACATTTATTCATACAGTTTTAGCCGGACATTCCCCCGATTTTTTTATCTATTTTCAATCAAATTCAAAGTCTGAATATGTCATTGTATTGCATTTATACACTTGAATTGCTAGTATTCTGTTGTTCGAATCCTGCGTTATCATAGTCATGTCATAAAAGCGATTAATAGACCAGTCTGTTTTTATGACGTTCTCACTGGCGAATTAAAGCACGACTTGATACTAAGAGGATTTCAAATGAAAGTGTATTTCATCTTCAATCTCATGTGGCCCGAGTGAAAGCCCAGATGGGCTCTTGTTATTATTATAACAGGTTGAAGTTTTTCACTGCGTTTAACAGACCATTTCGCGGTAAATTCCGACATTTTGAAAGGGGTGCAAACATGGCGCGAAATACAGTGTTTGTATGGGAATCGATGGGAATCCGATGCCAAATAAAATACGTAAAATCGAATTTCTGAAATATTCTTCAGATACAAACTTAAGATACCAGGTAAAATATTAACATGTCGAAATCTGAGGGATGTAGCTGTGCTGGGAAGCGTGCAATCGTGTTTTCAGTTTTCCATACATTGTCTGTAAAAATGAGTCAAATTCCGCGTGCAAATTTACAGACAACGTATGGAAAACTGAAAACACGATTGCACGCTTCCCAGCACAGCTACATCCCTCAAATTTCGACATGTTAATCTTTTACCTGGTACCTTAAGTTTGTATCTGAAGAATATTTCAGAAATTAGATTTTACGTATTTTATTTGGCATCGGATTCCCATCGATTCCCATACAAACACTGTATTTCGCGCCATGTTTGCACCCTTTTCAAAATGTCGGAATTTACCGCGAACGGGTCTATAGAGCCTTCGTTCTTTCGGTCAGCGGAGCATAACGTTTTGCCGTAGTGTTCCCCAGGTGTTGGTGCGGCTTTATGTATGCAGTGCTATACAGGATTTATAGGCAGAGTGATATTTTGAAAGTTCTGCAATTTGAGAACCTTCAAAACATAACTCAATCAAGTATAGCATGCGCAGTTCGTGCAGTTTTTCGTTTATAATATACTGAGCAAACATTTGCTGAGACCATGCAACTGTGCACTCAATAACCTTTTTATGTACTCGTTATTGACCTTTTCAGTATCCATCCTTTTTCGAAGGGTAGCCTACTTGCCAGCTCTTCCGTATTTTTTGTCAGTCGTTTTTTTCGGATTGGGCTACCTGTGACGTGCGGTCCACAGGCAGCCCAATCCGGGGGAAACGACTGACAAAATTATAGCCTGAACTGATTAGTCGAGAAGAGGGCTAGTGGCTCGAAGGTCAGCTCGAAGGTGTAGTGTTTTACCGGAAGTAATTATGTATGCAATAAGTGATTGACAGCTAGAGAGAAATTACGATAACATGGGGAGCGAGAGGATGAATAAAGAGCGGAGCGAAACAAAAAACGGTGTCTCTCGTAACTACAGCTAAAATCCATGAAAACATCACATTGGCGACGAGGAAAAAGGCAAATACACATCTGAAAGGCCCTCCAACTAACCGAAAGTCAAAGAACCGGGAAAACACGAGGAAAACCGTCACAGAAGCCGACTTAACACTCGACGAAATGGCGACAGCACTGCCAGCATTCCCGACTTTTTACAACACACGAGACAGGAGGTTTAGGCCCCAGATGGAAGAAATATGTCGCTCGCTACCGAAACCTGATGGTAGCTTTCAACATCACAGACACTTCAAGACAAAAAGCGCTTCTCCTGCATTACAGTGGGGAAGAAGTTAACGACATCTTCGATACGCTTGCAAACACGACAGCGCAAGAAGACGAAAGCGCCGTCAACAAAGCCATCGATGCGCTCACGGCATACTTCGAGCCAAAGAAAAACACGGCATTTGAAGAGTACCAGTTCAGACAGGCGAAACAAGACCCCGGCGAATCGATCATGACCTACTTCACACGGCTGAAACGGCTGAGCGAGACATGCGATTTTGCGAACGTTGATCGTGAAATAAAAACACAGATTATCCAGCAATGTGTGTCGACAAAACTCCGAAGGAAAGCGCTCAGCGATACAACCATTGACCTGGCCAAGCTACTGGACTTTGGAAAGACACTGGAACTCACAAACACCCAAGTCGCGGAAATAGAAAATAAGAAAACAGATCAAGAAGTCAACAGAGCTGGAGCACGCGGCTACGAGAGGAAAAACCGTAATGGAACCCCAAATCACCGGAACGGTGGAATCGCGACCCAACCCGGATTCCAGATGTAGAAACTGCAACGGCTCCTATCCACACCAATGCGGCAAGACTGCGTGCCCAGCATACGGACTGGAGTGTAGGAAGTGTGGCAAGAAAAAACATGTTCAAGCTGTATGTCGGAGTGAACCCGTCTCAAAACCAGCAGGCGACACCAGATCCAGAAACCGAGGACGGAAAACACTTTACACTCTGGATGACGACTCTGACAGCGACGATGTAAACACATTTAGAATCAGTGTCCATAGCGTCAATGGCGATAATGTGAAACACCCACTCTTCAAAGTCCAAATTCATGGGACATGGCTGACAGTGATGGCTGATTCTGGGTCAAGCATCAATATACTCGACGAGGCAGACTTCGAGAAGTTGAAGCAGTGTCCTAAACTCGAAAACACGTCTACCCGAGTGTATCCCTACAAGTCGGAAGACCCTCTCCGAATGCGCGGGAAGTTTACAACGACAATGAAGAGTGAGGACAGCATGGAGTCGGAAGAAATCGTCTATGTCACAGAGGGGATGGGAGGATCGCTGTTCAGCTGGCGCACTTCCCAAAACCTTGGACTGATCTCCGTTGCGAGTCCACTTGCAGATGTGCAGCCCAATCCATCAGAGGTTGAACGACTCGTGCACGAATACGGTGACCTATTCACCGGTTTAGGGAAGCTGAAAGACTACCAGGTGAAACTCCATATCGACGAAAGTGTCCAGCCATCAGCGCAACCACACCGCAGAGTGCCCTTCCATGTCCGAAAGCAACTTGAGGAGCAGCTGGAAAAAGATGAGGAGCAAGGCGTCATTGAGCATGTGGACGGCCCTACACCATGGGTGTCTCCCGTTGTCATCGCACCGAAACCTAAACAGCCTGGAAAAATCCGGATGTGCGTTGACATGCGACGAGCCAACGAAGCGGTACAGCGTGAACAACACATAACGCCAACGATCAAAGACGTCATCGGTGACCTGAACGGTGCCAAGGTGTTCACAAAGCTCGACTTAAATCAAGGGTATAATCAGCTCGAGTTGGCACCCGAATCAAGGTATATAACCACATTCAGCACGCACCTTGGTCTCAGAAGATTCAAGCGGCTGAACTTTGGAATCTCCAGTGCTGCAGAGATATTTCAGAACGCCATCTGTGAGACGCTAAGTGGGATCAAGGGCGCCATTAACCTCAGCGATGACATCCTAGTGTATGGCACGACCCAAGCAGAGCACGACAAAGCTCTAGAGGCTACATTCCAACGCCTGCGGGAACGAGGTCTGACCCTGCACAGGAAGAAGTGCGTATTTGCGAAGGATAAGCTGGAATTCTTCGGGTACGTGTTCTCGGACAAGGGGATCTCGGCTGATCCGAAGGTTTCTGCTTTATTCAAGAGTGGTAGCCATACCGATGTAAATAATTATCGTCCGATTACCGTACTACCAACAATAAGCAAGATTCTCGAAAAAGCAGTTCACACTCAAGTTTATGATTTCCTGAATAAGAATAACCTTTTGACGTGTAAGCAATTTGGATTTAGGGAGAAGCTGTCAACTGCTGTTGCGCTTGCCCACGTCACCGATAGTATTTTGCAGAATATGGATAAGGGCCGCATAACTGGCGCAGCGTTCTTGGATTTGTCCAAGGCGTTTGACACTGTCGATCATAAACTGCTCTTTTCCAAGCTCAAATCTATTGGCCTCTCAGATCACGTCACTGATTGGTTCGACTCCTATTTGTCAAACAGACGCCAAGTCACAGTTGTCGACAACAATCATTCATCTTGTAATCACGTCCCAGTCGGGGTGCCTCAAGGAAGTATACTCGGCCCTTTGATGTTTCTTATTTACATCAATAGTTTGCCAAACTGTCTCAACTCGTGTGAAGTTTCCATGTACGCCGACGACACTGTTATATATTACTCCTCGTCATCTCCCAAGGATATCGAAATGAAGCTAAATAGTGATTTAGCCAATGTTGCAAATTGGTTTAATGACAATCTTTTGACTCTGAACATCAAAAAGTCGAACTTTATGTTCATTGGAAGTGCTCACAAATTAAAGTCTTGTGGTAGTGTCTCGCTTATTATAGATAGTGTCACACTTGATCGGACCAATACAATCAAATATTTAGGAGTCACTATTAATCAAACCATGACTTGGTCCGATCATGTTGACACTATTATATCTAAGGCCAATCAACGCATTGGGCTTTTAAGACGTATTAGACATTTACTACCCCGGCGAGCCCGTTTAACTCTATATAATGCCCTGATATTGCCAATTTTAGATTACGCTGATATCGTATGGGGGGATAAAGACAATGTTACCATCATGAATAGTTTACAAATAGTCCAGAACAAGGCTGCTAAAGTGATTTTAGACGCCTCCCCTTTCTCGTCCTCAACAGAAGCCCTCCAGACTTTGGGCTGGAAGACGCTTAGTCAACGACGGCGAGCACACAGATGTACACTAGTTTACAAACTTATGAACAGTCAAATTGACTTTGATTTTAATATTTTATTAAATAAAGATGTACATAATCATAACACTAGGCAGAGAAACAATGCCCATCTTAAACAAGCAAGAACAAACTGGGGAAAGCATTGTTTTACCTATCAGGCTTTGGATGAGTGGAATTCCCTCCCATCCGAAATACGAGAATCGAACTCATTAGCCAATTTTAAAGCGCATTTTACTTTTAAACTTTTTAGATTTCTTATTGTATATACATTTTTATCAATTTTTACTTATCATTGTTATGAATTAGTTGTAACTATTCTCTTTAAACTTTATTTTACTTTATTAGTTATGTTACGCAGGGCCCCATTGAAAAACTCCTCGGAGATATGGGCACCCTGTCTAAACATCGTTATTATTATTATTATTATTATAAGGTTGAAGCCATCCTAGACCTCGAGGCCCCTGCTAACCCGTCTGAAGTACGAAGCTTACTGGGGATGTGCAACTACTGTTACGTTCGCGGTTCATCCAGGGATACGCAACTACAACACAATCACTGCGCGAGCTAACTCAGAAGGATACGCCCTGGGAGTGGACAGAGCGACACGAGCAAGCACTCACCATGCTCAAGAGCGCACTGGCAAATGCACCGGTAACCGCATACTTCGACCCTGAAAAGGACACCGAGATCAGCGTACACGCCAGCCCTGTTGGCCTGGGCGCAATACTAGCGCAGACGGATCCAAAGAATGGTGAGAAACACGTAGTGGCATACGCGAGCAGGTCCCTCACCGAAACCGAGCAGAGATACAGCCAGACTGAACGTGAAGCCCTCGGTGTTGTATGGGGATGCGAGTACTTCCACTTGTACGTTTACGGGAAACCGATAACTATACAAACAGACCACAAGCCGCTAGTCGCCATCTATAGCAACCCGCAGTCAAAGCCACCTGCCCGAATCGAGAGGTGGGCTCTCAGACTTCAACCCTACCAAGTCACTGTAACGCACCGGAGGGGAGAAGACAACCCTGCTGACTACATGTCGAGACACCCTGTGAAGCACACGACAGCAACCAGCCGGCAGGAAAAGGTCGGGGAGGAGTATGTGGACTACCTCGCCCAAACGTCAACGCCGAAAGCGTTAAAGCTCTGCGACATCGTGTCCGCCACCGAAAGCGACCCGACTCTGCAGGCTGTCGCGGAGGCTATTCGGACAGGCAACTGGCACCGACCAGCTAAGCGGCTCGACATCAACACAACAGCATACAAAGCCATGGAAAGAGTCAAGGAAGAATTGACGGTCTGCACCTCATTCTGCATCATTCTAAGGGGAAGCAGAATCGTGATTCCTGAATCACTGCATCAGCGCGTAGTTGAACTTGCCCACGAAGAACACAAAGGAATCGTCAAGACGAAAGCCCTCTTGCGAGAAAAAGTCTGGTTTGCGGGAATAGACAGTGCAGTCGAAAAGAAGGTGAAGTCATGCATCGCGTGTCAGGCAGCAACGCCCGAGATCAAGCGCGAGCCACTGCAGATGTCACCACTGCCATCCTCACCACGGCAAGAGGTCACCGTGGACTTCAAGGAGTTGTCCACAGGCGGGTATCTACTCGTTGTTACGGATGACTACTCGCGGTACCCCGTTGTAGACGTAGTACGCACGACCGCATCTAACGTTGTTATCCCATGTCTCAACATAACTAACAAGCTGTTTGCAGAGTTCGGCGTGCCGGAAGTGGTCAGGTCGGACAATGGCCCACCATTCAAGGGACGAGAATTTGCGGATTTCTCCAACACCCTCGGGTTTAAGCATCGAAAGGTAACGCCCTTGTGGCCGCGCTCGAACGGCGAAGTGGAGCGTTTCATGCGAACATTAAAGAAAACCATAGAGACAGCCAAGACAGAGAATCGCCCCTGGAAGGAGGAACTGTGCGAGATGTTGCGCAACTACAGAGCAACACCACACGCCACGACAGGGAAAGCTCCAGCGACTATAATGTTCAACCGACCGATGCACACCAAGCTACCGGAGGTACCAACCAGTCAACACGACCCAGCATCTTAAAGCCAAGGTGACCACGAAGCTAAGATGAAGATGAAGGAGCATGCTGATAGAAAGGCATATGTGAAGCCGTCCAACATCCAAGAGGGGGATAAGGTTCTTGTTAAGCGTGACCCGTCACACAAGACGTCTACCACACCGTACGACCCGGAACCATATGTGGTTACAAACCGAAAAGGATCCATGGTAACGGCTAGTCGGGAGAACAAGAAGATCACCAGGAACTCGTCATATTTCAAACAAGTGAATCCAAGTGTAGACGTTCCAGACGATGATGACTCGGAGCTTGAGGCGCCATCACCCGACAATCCGACTGCTGATGATGGCCAGCCTCCCGTTGAGTAGCTCGAGACGACCGCCTGACTATCTTAAAGTGCCTATCACCCTTTTGTAATTTTGATAGCTTATGAACCTCCGAAAAGTTTTGAGTACTTATGTGAAGAAAGTTTTGGTTTAAAGTGAATACTTTATGTTCTACGCTTGTTTGAAATCGTGTAAATGTGACCTTTCCTGACCCATGACCGCGCAAGTAAAAGCCTGGGTCGAAACCTGGGTAGACGTCATCTTGACGTCATATAATTAATTCGGCTTTGCAATCATTCGAAGAAATACTTAACATGTTGACTAAAATGACTTTTTTCTTTACTAACAACTCAAAACCTGTGTATATTTTCTATACATCGATGTTGTTGTGATAAAAAGGCGCCATGGAGAATAATTCATTAATGAGATGACGTCTACCCAGGTTTCGACCCAGGCTTTTACTTACGCGGTCATGGGTCAGGAAAGGTCACATTTACACGATTTCAAACAAGCGTAGAACATAAAGTATTCACTTTAAACCAAAACTTTCTTCACAGAAGTACTCAAAACTTTTCGGAGGTTCACAAGCTATCAAAATTGCAAAAGGGTGATAGGCACTTTAAGGACTGACACTTAAGGACATGCGTACATTAGTAGTACCCTACAGGATGTTAGCAATGTTTGGTTATTGTTTACAAAAAAATCATAGTTTGATTTTCATTCCAAGGTGGGGAGGAATGTAGTGTTTTACCGGAAGTAATTATGTATCGATAAGTGATTGACATCTAGAGAGAAATTACGATAACATGGGGAGCGAGAGAATGAATAAACAGCGGAGCGAAACGAAAAACAGTGTCTCTCGTAACTACAGCTAAAATCCATGAAAACATCACAGAAGGGAAAAACGACTTAGAATCTCTCATGTTTTACAATAAACTCCCAAGGTTATGCAGACACCCTTACTTCATTACGGTCCTCCATCGCCTTGAATCCATCCATGTTCACTTCTGTACAATAATCACACTATGATAAAAAACAAAATTTGAAAGGTAAGTTACTTTATTAAAGTATAAAGGGTAACACGTTTACCGCTAACACGTAGTTCAGCAATCTTCCACATGGCCTTGTATTGACAAATTCTTATCCTAGAAGACGTAAAGGTCCGTTTGTAAATAGGGACCTTTAGCAACCAGGACGGCGACGGCAGTGAGGATGGGACGTAGAAAAGTGTTTTCTCCGAAATATGGTGTTTACTATTTCCCTTGTTCGCCTTGAATTGTTTTTCACAACCAGATTTTCGAAAAATATGATGACTATAGAGCTCCTTTCACGCCGAACGAAAAATGATTTGATTTACTTTCTTACGTTCGCGTTGTCTTCTAAACGTACAATTTGGGGTTTTCACGTTGTGATTTTACAGAGAACGGTGAAAATGTAGGCGACTGCGTGCATTTTCACGTGCAGTTATTGTATTTTGTAATTAAGGCTATTGTTTTATGCCGTCGTCCAAGACGTTGCCGTCCTGGTTGCTAAAGGTCCCCTCACGCAGCGGCCATGTTGAGTCCCAGGAGAATAAAACCTTCGTTTTTTGCGCATCTAAACTCGTTCTGAAATGAGGCTGGCAGCGCAAAATCTATTGTTTCTAGCCAACTGTATGGTCGTTTTGTGAGATTATAGGGTGAATAGTTAGGTTGTAAAGCTACCTGATTTGTGACTCATACTGTAAGTTATATATTCTGAAGCGCTACAGATGAGATGGTAAAATTAATGCATGGCTTACAAGTCTTTATTTGAGGAAAACTTCCTGGTTTTCTCTTCTGCTTAATAGGGTATGGAGTACGCAAGGTTGGCCTTTACCTCTGTAGACGAGTTCATGGGGATTATCTTGTCAGAGCGGGGACTGAGGCTAGGAAAAAAGGAAGGTGAGGGATTGGGTGCAAGAGGAACAGGGTTGCACCCTTTACTCTTCCTTCAGTAATACAGTAAGTAAACCAATCAGTCGCGCTTGCTGGTGCATGCGAAGATGCAAACTTTTTGAAGGCACTCCTAGCATCATGAGCCATGTGACTGAGTAATGAGGAAAGACAAACCTGGAGAGTGTTACAGCACATGCAGTATTTTGATCTTCTGAAAAATTCAATGATGCTTGGAAGTGATGGGATAATGTTGAATGGAGGTGGTAACGTGCTGCCTTTACCGATGTACTGCATCCACATACGGGTCCTGGAAAACTTCCATTGCATGTCTTCATCATCCTAGTAGGAGTATAAACAATCACAGGTAATCAATCAGTCAATCCATCAGTCAGTCAATCAGTTGATCAATCAATGAATCACTATCAATCAATCACAGTTAATCAATCACAATTAATCAGTCAATCACTATCACACTAGCTCTATCAGTCACTAGCTCTATCAAACACTATCAGTCAATCAATATCAGTCAATCAATCACTACTGATCACTCACTATCAATCAATGAATCAGTCACTATCAATCAATCAATCACCATCATCATTTTCAATGACCATCAATCATTTTCAATCACCGTCTACCAGTCATCATCCATCAGTTACCATCAATAAACCAATCTATGAAGACTGTATTGATTCGCCTTAGTAAGAATGATAGTAAACAACAATAGACTGTGGCAATGAACATATCTCCACATACTATTTTGCTTGAATGTGTCCACGGTCAAAGTTACAAGCAGAAAATAAAAGAAAATGTATCCTTGAATCACAAATTTGATAACTTTCCTCACACAGCATTTTCTTAAAAATCAAACCATAGTTAGCTTGATCAAAACTAAATTGAAACTTCAAAAGTTATTTAATGAAAATATATTACTTCATTGGTTTTCTATTAAATTTATGAGCATCCACCAATGAAATTAAGAGAAAGACAAATAGAAAATTAACACCTTTGACATTCGTTTGCTGGTCATGCTCTCATTCTTAGCCAAAGCATTACTTAAGTACAACCAATAGCAACAGGTTGATCAATAAATATATTAATAACTATGAATAACTTTTCACTTAGTAGTCTACATAATCAGCCAATTAGCCAAATGCAATAAATCCATGATACAGGACGAGCTGTTTTAATTTTCCAGGCTAGAGTTTACTTACAGCAACCTTTTGGAAAGAGTTGGTCATCATTGCAATCAGCATGTTGACAGCCACCAGTATTGTTGCAATATTGAACAATGCAAACAGTACTTCTCCAGTATTTTGAGTAATCTTGGTAGGAAAGGTGCTATCTGTCTCAAATGATGACAGTTCTGTCTTGTCAAATATGGCCCAGAAAATTAGATACATACTGCCTCCAACACTATAAAAAATATAACAGAGCAATTACTTATCCAAAGTTTACTAAGTAGTTCCAAAGAAAATATACAAGCTCTGAGTCACAACCATTGCTTCTTGAGCATTGAAAAGGTCATATGTGGAAGACCTTCGAAAGTTAATATAATGGTTAATAAAATGGAACATCAATTTACCTGTTCCTCTACCAATGTGAAAATGGGAACCTTATATACATAGCTCATCTGGAGAAATCTACACATACATGTACTTGTCGAGGAACTTTGGGGAAATCTATGTGAATGTTTAATTTGTTCTCAATTAAATACAAGCAGGTGGGACAGTTGATCCTATGTAGAAATGAATGGGTAGAAACTTTATTTGCAAATGTAAAAGTTATTTACCCTGCAAATCCATGAGATGATTCAGTGGTTTGATTGAGGAAAGTCCTTCCTGCCCATACATACTGGGAATAAACTTTTCTCAAAGATGCAACGAAAGCCAGATAAATAAGGAAGAACAGAAGCAGGAACTTAAGTACATCCTTAATCATCTTGATAAGGGACAACTGCAAGGGGCCCAAGGTGGCATTGACTTGAAATGTGGTGGAAAAGTGAAGAAATGCCAAAAGAAGGCCAATGGAGAAGAAACTATTGGATAGAAGAATTAATCTGTAGGCCTCACTCTTGGCAGCAGCTAAACCAAACACCTGCAGAGAAACACAATTTAATATTGATTAAATAAATAAAATAATCAATAACTTTATTTATGTGTCATCTTCTAGCTGATCCTATGCTAATTGGGGACATGAATTCCTTGGTCAAATTAGAATTTAGGTTGGTTTTTGAGGAAGGAGGACAACCCAAGAAAAAAAAGAGAAAAACTCTCAGAGCAAGGGCAAGATACCAGCAAGCTCAACTCACTAATATATGGCACAGCAATCAGGAACTTATCCTGGGTCGCAGAGGTGAGAGGTAAAGCATTTATCACTGTGATTGCTATTTCATAGCCGTAGTTAAGGAAAATATAATAGTCATAGCCATATTTAAGGAAAATATTAATATATATATATAGCCCTAAAAAATAATCAAGTAACATTGGAAAATGTTTTGTATTTTCAAATTTTGTATGCTCACTCACATGTCGTATAGAAAAAGCCCAGGTTCCTTCCTCAGTTGCAACCAGGGCAGTACCAGCAAACCAGAGTATACCAGAGATGAAAAACATGACCAACATCAAAATTGTGACTAAATTCCACCACTGTGAGAAGTATCGCTCATGACCTTGTCGAACAAAGTCTTTGACCTCTTGTAACATGAGTCCAAAAATCCACACTCCCAGAAGAAAATCTGTGAAGAAAATTTGCTCCCTGTAAACTGACTATATACATGTAAAACATTGTTATAGGCAGTCTTGAATGCTTTTATTTTAATTATCCCTCTAATTGTATTTCACACTAAACAATGCTTGCAATGCTTAATTAGGATAATTTCAGAGTGGAGTACTTTTAATTTGCAGCATAATTTAAGTGGATGAGAAGGATTGAAAAAAGAAATGAAATAATAATAATTATGTTAATAGTAACAGCAACAACAAAAGTAATAATAATAATTAAATATTATAATTATTATATTAACAGTAACAGCAACAGCAGTAGCAACAGTACAGCAACATGCAGCAATAACATAATTTATTGTAATAGTAATACAAATGTAGTAATTAATAGTAATACAAATGTAGTAATAGTATCAATACAAATGTAGTAATTAATAGTAATACAAAATAATGTAGTAATAGTAATACAGATGTAGTAATAGTAATACTAAATGTAGTAACTAATTGTAATACAAATGTACTAATACTATAATTATACAAATGTAGTAATTAATAGTAATACAAATGTAGTAATTAATAGTAATACAAATGTAGTAATTAATAGTAATACAAATGCAGTAATAGTAATACAAATGTAGTAATTAATATGAATTTTACACAGTGCTTTAATCTTGATCTAACCAGGTCACACATTCCTCTTGATCAGGGGGTTAATGGACTAATTATCTCTACTTCTACTTCTACATGGTCTGCCATGAAACTCACCTATACCATTTAAGTAGAGAGGACTGGAAAATGTATCTTGTATTGATGATAAAATAAGAAGAGCAAGAAATATGCAGAATGATCCAGTGTGACCGATGAACTTAAGAATTGGTGTTGACAACCATTTTGCGATCTTACTCTTTGGGAAGAGTATGTGGATGATTGCCCAGATTGGTAACAGAACAGTATATAAAGATGCAATCAACATTTTCATAACAACACCAAAGTTCTCCCAACTCCTAAAGCCACCGTACACTACAGAGTTGAGCGTCATCTGACTGTAGGAATGAGCAATAAACTGTTGAAAAACAAAATTAGCTTGGTTTAATAGACCTTACCAAATATTATTTTCTGTGCTACAGGCATGAGGTGATTGGGTATTTAGTGAGCTTTAAAACTGTGCTACTTCTGGGTTGGGTTGTACTTTATAGGTGAAATCCTATTTTTAGCATGAAATTTTGCAAGATATGAATTTTGAAGCCTCTAAATTTTAGCTCTTGTTGCACTTAATTAAAAAGAATTATGTCAACAAAGATGACATCTAATACATGTATGTCAACAAAGCACTTTCCCATATAAATTGAGTTTGATTGAAAGGGAGAAGTTTAACATATTGGTAACTTAATGGCTGCTACAACAAAACTTTACCCTGCGAGCAGAGGTTTCTCATCTCTGCCTTTCCTGTCGCCGAAAGAAACCTAGCTCTGCCATGAAATGATTGCTTTTCGCGTTGAACATGCGCACTTGCAACCTCCTTTTTTTACAATAAACTACAAAATAGTGAAGCAAGCAGTGCCAAGAAGACAAGCATGCTATTATGCAGTCAAACTTGCACAATTAAGTAATCACATAATCCACCATGGTACTGTACCAGCATGTCCTTATTTCTAATTGTAATAAGCCAATCAGAAAACGAGAAACTGGGCAGTAATTGTTGTAAATAAAAGTGGCACTTACCCTTTCATTTTTATTTGTGATTGCAAAGTTAAGGACACTTAATATTTTAGCCTCTCCAGTAGGACTTCTGACTTTGACATACTGCATCTTTTCTATATTTGGAACACTCATCATCTGATAGATCTCCGTCATGTTGCGACACTGGTTTAACAGTGCCACTGCAAACTCTTCGCACTGATTTGACAACTGTAAGTACTCATGTCGAAACTCGTACTCTTTCTCTGCCAGCTCTTCCAGCTCTTTGTTGAGCTCAAAGGCTCGTCTCACAGGATCTTCACGACTAGTTTGCTTCTCTGGATCTTTATACCTGTCACCTGTAGCTTTATCTTTGAGTTTCTCATTACTTAACAAGAACGATAAAGACAAATATACAGGACTTGCCAGGGCACGGTATGTATAGAGACATCGCAGAGAACGACCAAGTCTGCCTTCAGCCTCACACTCACTGCAAAGACATTCTCTATCGTGCACTGTATTGATAGTATGGCCTTTTGTTAATAGTAACTTAACGATGTCATAACTGTTATTATGTGCGGCTAGTATCAAGGGAGTTAGGTATCTATTGTTGTCAATCGTGCTATCTTCTCTCACCAAAGAACGACTGCTTGTCAATCTTCCACTGTTATCAAACTCGAGAAGAACTTCAATACATTCTATCGACTCTTTGCTCACAGCTTGCAGCAATGCAGCCCCAATATCTGCTTCATGTTCAAGCAACAATCTAATCATCTCTGGTGACTCATTTGCAACAGCGATCTGAAGCGCTGTTTCTCCAGTAGAGTCCATACAGTTTATATCTACACGTCTGTTTGAGATGTAGCTTTCCACGAGATCGAACTGCTTCTTTCCAACGGCCTCGAGAAAGTCGTTTTCGTTATCAGTTAAGAGTGGTGCTGTATCTACGATATCTGAAAGGCGAACTTCTACCAGTGGATCTTGGACGACGTGCTCCATTTTGTAGTAATTCTCGGCTCCTACTTCTCAAACGAAAGCAGCAGGGGTGGCTTGGCTCTTGGAAATTGATTATTGATTCTGTTGGGATGCCTGTGGAAGTTTCCACTTCCGCGATAGGCTTTATTTACTTGTCACGCACAAATAATTAAATAATACATTTACACTCGTTCTCAATAACACGTGCAGGTTCGAAACGAAACTCCTGACTTCGAAGTCGTTTCTGGTAGATGTCAATCAAACGGTTTCCATGGAGTTTGAAGTGAACCGTTGTGTGAGTAAATTCGGGAAACTAGCATTTTATAAACATGGCAAAGTCTTTCCCAAAGTCGCTTAGATGGAGAGTAATAATGCTTAGAGCCAAGGGTTCGCAAAATAGGGAAATCACATAAACTTTATGTGTGAGCGAGCGGTTTGTGTATAAGATCAAAATAGGGAAATCGCATAAACTTTATGTGTGAGCGAGCGGTTTGTGTATAAGATCAAAATAGGGAAATCACATAAACTTTATGTGTGAGCGAGCGGTTTGTGTATAAGATCAAAATAGGGAAATCACATAAACTTTATGTGTGAGCGAGCGGTTTGTGTATAAGATCAAAATAGGGAAATCACATAAACTTTATGTGTGAGCGAGCAGTTTGTGTATAAGATCAAAATAGGGAAATCGCATAAACTTTATGTGTGAGCAAGCGGTTTGTGTATCACCGAGAAATCTGATTGTTTATATAGCTTCAAAGGTCTTGGAAAAAGAATTATAGTTATTTTTATTCATCCAGTTGCAGATATGCTCCTTATAAGAGGTTTTATCGAGCAATACCCTCGAGCTCTACCTCGACGAGCTCCAGGCATGGATACAACATTCGACAGGGCAAATATTTTTTTGAAACGGATTATCGGCAATGCTCTCCACTCTCGACTGACATTTCGGTGAGGAATTCAAGCAAACAAGAGCCCATCTGGGCTTTCACTCGGGCCACATGAGATTGAAGATGAAATACACTTTCATTTGAAATCCTCTTAGTAATAACCAAAGGGAAGAATTATTAGCTGAATATTAGCAGTCTTTAGGGAGTGGCCGGTAGCGCGGTGACTTTCATTCTCTGCTCCCCTAGTATATATATATGTAATTTAATATTTTTTCTTGTATGTAAATTAAAGTAGTTGACCTTTTACTGTAAACACTACTTATTCATGTAACACACGTTTGCAATTTAGTCTGCTGTTCTGTTATACTGCAGGTTCCGAGTACTAATAGATGATTGTCTCAAGTGTATGTTTATATTTGTCCCAAATTATAAGTTGTATCCTGTCCATCCTGTGATGGAGCTATGACTATATTTCTCACTGTTCTTTCTACCCTGTGCAGCTCTTATCACCGCCTCGCGGCTACCCTCGTGAAGAATCTAAAGAATTCTGTCTCTTCCAGTTTGAATTTGACTCATGTTTATGTGTTGCTTTTGGAGTTTCAAGGATATGTTGATCCAAAACTACAGGCTCTTGGGGTTTTTCATTGACTTGTGAACTTGCAGGCTCTGTAACTTGTTTTTTTTTCTTAGTATAACATAAAGTGTTGAACATGTTCTCAAGCATGTCGTGCGTGACCTCTGTTTCTTCATCCAACGACTCCGAAGTATTTTTAAGATTCATTAAGTTCTCTACTTTCATCTGTAATCTGGGAAACTCAATCTTTGCCCATGCCTCGTACATGTATGCGGTGCCTTGGCACATAACTATTCCTGTTGTTAAGTAGACGTGGATGGTTATAAGTAAAAATCCTTCGACAGCTTGTACGTACCCTTTCCGCCAGGGCCCGGTTCCTGAAAGCCAGATTAGCGCTAATCCAGAGTTAATTACTATGACAACTAATAGTTGTGGTTACACTCACCCTTTTCCCGTGGTAAATAACCCTTTTACCACGGGAAAAACAAAATCGTGTGTGTGTCCGCAATTTCCCGAGCTAAATTTCCCTTGGTGAATTTCCATGGATACGTCAAGAAAAACAAAAGAAATGCCCATGACATTTCCCGAGCTCATGAGCATGGTTTTTGGGATCCCCAAGATAGCTTAACCAATCCAGAGGCTACGGTTGAGATGTACAGGAAATCGCATGCTGTGTGTGGACAAATATGTCGCTCAATCTTAGAACTCTGGCGTCGTGCATGTACAGACCTGTAGAATATACTACACCCTGCACAACATAGCTATAGATCGATTTCATGTGACGTCATCAAATTGCTAACTTCGAAACTATGAACTCTACCAAGTTCTGCTTTTGATACAGTTTAGAGCTTACCTAAGAGAGTCTTCACACCAAATTTCATCGGTTTCTTTCACTTTGTTCCGGAGATATCGATGAAGCGATTTGAGTCACGCAACACCCAGTCACGTATTTTGAGGAGTCAAATTTGTGCAACTTTCAGCTAATATCTTTCTAAATACAAACCAACATGTTAAATAAGTGAATATCTATGCAAATAGATACATTTTAGGTCAGAATTCTTGGTAATTATGGACTTTAATGAAACTTGGTAATCTGGCCGCCATCTTGGTGTACCTTAGAATTCACGTGACCTAAGTGAAATCGATCTATAGAAATGTTTACGGTTAAAGTAGTCCTCGTGGTTTATCTTCGGCGCCTTGATCGCTATATGACTTCCATCTATAGCCGCTACGACATTTGGAAGCTTGTTCTTCTTTGAAAACCCTTCGATTTTCTTTCGTACATCGGCTTTATCAGTTGGAAATTTAATGAAATCCCCCCGAAGACGACAGATTTCTTGGACGAATTCATGGCAGCATTTGATGACTGTCGGTTTGGTGAGTCCCATCATAATAAGTCCACATGAACGATAGCACTCCCCTGTTGCCAACCTCCACAAGCAGGCGCTTACTCTCTTGTCAACTGGAATCGCATCCCGCATTCTCGTATCTTGTCGCTGGAGTACGGGGCCGACGAGCTGGCAGATACACTCGAAGGTAGCTCGAGAGACTCTGAAGTTCTCTTTCCACCAGTGGTCTAGTGATCTGTCGTTAAGTAGTTGCTGAAACCAATTTTGCGGTCGCGGAAGCACCCAAGCAGTTCTTGGTGATCGAGCAACAATCTGCCTTCGTCGAGCTCTCAAATAAAGATAACTCAGTTCTATAGACCGAAGAAAACGTAACTGAACTCGTCGTCTCCGCAGTAAAAGGTACTGGATTACCAAGTCGATAGAAGCCCGGGGGGGGGTACTTACATGAAAAATGGGTATGTATGTGAGGCCAAGAGGCTCAAACCCTGACCCTGTTTGACCCAATCCGAGCTCCAAAACCCTGATTGCCCCCCTTTTTGAAAAAAAAAACACCCTGATTGCCCCTTCTTTAAATTGTTTTCAAAACACGGTCGGATATATATCCTGGCCGGTATACCGCGTACCGGGATTTCATGCAAAATACGGAACATTTCAAGTCGGGACGTGGCATTTGGTAAACAAATCAGCAGATGAAGTACATAAATAAAATTAGCGGCGTCACGATGTATGGGAACCTCAGTGCTTGCATGTGGGCAGGCGATAAAAATGCGGCAACAGAAGGTCTTTTTTTTTGACATAGTAGCTAAAAAAAATGAACTGCCTAATAAATACTGAACCCCGACCCTGACTGCACCCAAATTATACTCAAATCCTGACCCTGATCTGCCCAAATCAGGTCAAAACCCTGACCCTACCTGCCCAAACTGAGCTCAAAACCCTGACCCACCCGGGCGGCACATACATAATACGTCACAAACAGGAGTACCCCCCCCCGGGGATAGAAGATCGCTGATAAAGAAGTAAAAGGGCAATTGAAATCAAACAAGAGCCCATCTGGGCTTTCACTCGGGCCACATGAGATTGAAGATGAAATACACTTTCATTTGAAATCCTCTTAGTAATAACCAAAGGGAAGAATTATTAGCAGTCTTTAGGAGTGGCCGGTAGCGCGGTGACTTTCATTCTCTGCTCCCCTAGTATATATATACATGTATGTAATTTAATATTTTTGTTTTCTCGTATGTAAATTAAAGTAGTTGATCTTTTATTGAAAACACTACTTATTCATGTGTGTATGTATGTTCAGACTACTATCGTGCAGCTAGCTAGAGTCTTGAGATATCTGTCAGCAACTCGCAGCTAGTTAATAAATTAGTACTGTTCAGACCTAGTAACTTAGTAGGTTTTACTTTTTGTTTTTCCGTTCCAGTCGTAAACAGTCCGAGTTTGACCAAAGTGAAACGATCGAGCTGCTCGCGTCCGTAGATATATATTTCTTCGTTTGCACTTTTGACATGATATAATTCTTCAAATGGCACCATTGTTTTATTTCTTATGTTTAATAATACAGTTCTCAGCTGTAAATAAAATAGAACATTCTATGGAAGATTTCTTGTCCTAAAGTTTGGAAACGTAACACATGCATTTGACGCTAGAAAGTTCAGTACTCGCAAGGTCAAGTTACTAGTGGCAGTTTACTAGTTTGCACTATCGGCTGTTATGGAATGGAAACATACTTTCACAGCTTAATATGTATGTCGATTGGTCAGAAGGATATCTTGTTTAAATGCTACGGTCCTTTCGGCATCAGGAAATTTGTAAACGGGAGTTTTCGTACAGTATTTCAAGCTATGCTGTAGTGCGAGTTCAGTTACGCCACAAATGTCGGTGAAACTAATACCGTGTTCATTATTATCGGTTTTCTCTATGGGTTCTCATGTATTCAATAATTACTTCTGGAGCTCCATATTTATGTCGATTGGTCACAATGATTTCCTCTTTCAGTTTTTCCCTTTAGTTTGGACATTAGGGATATATCCTTGGAGATTTCGTACAGTTTAGCGACCGTTGTGTCGAAAGTAGAAACGTTCGTTTGTCATGAAAGTGCGTAAACAAACTGTCACAAGCGGTTTCATAGCAGCTCGATGTTTGACTCCCATATAGTCGATGATAACGTATATAGCTTCATATGTACGTCGATTTCTCACAAGGATTTCCTCTTTCAGTTTTCCTCTCTCTTTGCTGGCAGTTCATGCTTCTTGTTCGGGTAGTTTCCCCACTGAGCCGTAACCACAAAACGAGCACAGCATTTCAGTTGGCATACACTGCGTACATCTGCTTAACTGATTAGATTTGTAAAAATCTTAGCGGATCATGTAAATATTCCGCTTGGCTCAAATATGAGGGTTTCTGCCGTCAAAGTTCATTTTTTGTTTCAGTTTTCCCCATATTAGCAGACTTGTATAATGTCTCGAGCTCTCCGAATCCAGTAGAAAGACTCTGGTTATTCTGTCGTAAAACATGGACCTGACCCAAATTTAGGTTGTATTGCATCATTGCCCACGATGGAATAGATTTCTGACAATGACTATTTGAAATTGATATCTCCTTGTCTCGCCTAGTAGTCTGAGCTTTGAATTTTCTTATCTGAGCGCGCCTGAGGAAATCTAACCTTTGTTTGCGTGACCAGCACAGTGCAATCTGATTGGTTGGAATGTGACCTTTAACGCATGCGCAGAAGCCGTCTGACATGAAATAAAAATAATAATAATAATAACCACTTGCATTTTCAGACTCGGCGCTGCCACAGGCAGCCCGAGTAATAATAATCGTTTTTCGGCTTAGTATCCGCCATATCTCTACCTATGTCGCCTCAAATTACTTACGATTTCGTTGACCTCCTACACTATTTATGTTTCCTCCACATCTGTGTATGGCGACGTTTTACCAGTGTTGCCATAGAAATATAGTTGAGTGACATCCACCAAATTGACGTTTTCCGTTGGAAATTCAATTTCGAACCTGCACGTGTTATTGAGAACGAGTGTAAAGAATAAATTTAATTTAGCACGGGGCCTCGTATTGAAACCTTTGTGCGTGACAAGTAAAGCATATCGTGGAAGTGGGCTATTTAATAACCAAATTCCATATCAACAACAACACACTTTATTTGTATAGGTCATAATCATACGGTTTCGAGTGCAATTTGGATTAATTTGTATCCTGAATTTCAGCCGTCTCCTCTGGTTCGTTCCTTCCTCTCGGGAGGAATGAACCCAGAGGAGACGGCTGAAATTCAAGCTAATTAATTTGCACAAGTGGGTTTTTCAAAGAGCCCGTTTTAAGGGACTTTGAGAAAGTCTAGAGAAAACCGTATGATTACTTATTAATAATATACATGAGAAAAATTGTCAGGAAGTGACGTTGGCGACTCATGTGACAAAGTAATTTATTCAGTCAACAAACCATAATAGTTCACACTTTCAAATTCATTCAAATTGTTCGAGTGTTCTCAGAAGTCGAAAGGAAATGTTTCATTGCTTTCCAAAGAAATTTGCATCGTATTTCCTTTTTTCGTCACTGTGTTTCCTTGAAATTGCATTGCCCTCAACCCATCAGAATCGAGAATTTTGCCATGTATATTATTAAAGTGCATATGAGCCCAAAAATGTTCCAATTTATAAACGATTGTCAATACAATTAGCTGTCGAATGACATAAGAAAAAGTTCGATCTGAGCAGATTTACTATTTGTTTGCGAGGGTTAAAGTTGCCATAAAACAGCAATTTGGGTTGCCTGTGGAAGTCAGGGCCGTGAAAAAGAAGACTGAAGCCAAATATTGGCTGTGACGTGTCTTTAATACTCATACAAAATTACATATAAAGTAGAGGAAGGTATTATAAAAGAGAAACGAATATATAAAGAAAATTAGAACTAGTAGTAATCACAGATTAAAAAAGCGCGTTCGTAAAGGGAAGGTAGAGCTGAGAGATTGGGAGAGCAGTTGCCAAATGTGTACCAGATTTGGATATATTCTGGTTGATGTAATGGGTTTTAGCAAGCAAGAATCGCAGAATTACGACCAAATTTCAATTTCTAGTCGTGACGAGTATTTTATTTTAATTTCGAGCTCGATTTCTTTTGAGTATGCATTGTGCTGTCACACGGCAAAATGGACCTGTCGATGACATGGTCATTTGCCTTCGCCGAGCTGCACAACTCGGTTGCTTAAAATGAATTCCGACCACCACACATCATGGTTAATAGTCGGTTCTTCATCGACACAGCACCGATCAGGGGAGTCATGCACACCTCCTGAAGACTTCGATAAATGTTACCTAGACGATTTCGAGGCAGCATCACATCTGAACGAGATTGAGTTTTGCCGCAGTTTGCCTTCGCTGTAAGCTTATGCTGATTGGCTACGAAACAATGGTCCAAGCCTTGCCCCTGCTGAAATATTTTTTTGTGTGGGGGGGGGGGGGGGGGGGGGGGGGGCAGTCCATAATCACGTGACACCAAATACTAATATAGGGTTGCGTTATGCGAACGCGTTATGCGAATGCGAACGCGATGCTTGCATCAGAGTAACCACAGGAAACCCAAAGTGTAAACACAGGAAAACCATGGTAGCGGTAACATTGCTCCGAGGGTTTTTCTCCGGGTTCTTTCCCTCCACAAAATCCAACACGCTAAATTCCAATTCGATATGTGGGTTATTTATTTAACTTCGCCAATTAACAGGCAGGGACACCGCAACAGTGTATTCGGTATTGTATTTACTGGTTATTTCATGGTTTTCTATGGAATACCGGCGAATATTTCACGATAAATTTGTATTATTTGGTATACAACGAGCCTTTAGGCGAGTTGTATACCAAAATAATATGAATTTCGAGTTAAATTTTCGCCAGTATTCCATAGTAAACCATGAAATAACCATATTATCCTATAAATAACAAATTTACGAAAAGATTTATCACGAAAACAAAGTAACTTACCGGACGATAGACTGCAAATTTTCTCGCCGGAATTCGAAAACACAAATTTCGAGTGGCGGCCGCGCGCGTCTGCAGACTAATTATGTATTCAAAATGGTGATTTTTTATTGGCCGGTAAAGAAAGGGCGCGAAATTTCCTGCATTTTGATTGGCCTTGATCTAGCCATGAAATACCGCTCTGTATTTCATAGAAAAACCATGAAATACCGCTCTGTATTTCATAGTAAAGCTGAGCTCTGATTGGCTGAAATAAAATATTTATAGGATAATGTATTGTATTGTATTGCATTGTAACAGCTGTCGCCAATTACTGCGGGCCCATGATTGACAATATACGAAATCATGCATATGAGGCCATAACTTGGAGCGTCCATCCCGCATAGTTGGCCTATGTCACAGCGGCCCGATTCAAACGTCGAACGTTTGTTTGGTATAACAAAAGTAGCTAATGAGGCACTTTTGTTCCGCCACGGTCAGAGGTCCACATGGACTTCTGGCCACGGTGCATATACCACCAATTGGCGGGGAAAAGAATCCAAAATAGCCCAACTTGTAAAAACGCAGTAGTTATGGGCTCCTGTGATTATATTAAAATAAATCATATGTATAGAGTGAAGTAAGCAACATGAATGTTACAAACACCAGTTTAGCCGGGTCCTGGATTTGATCAGCCCACAAGGCATGCACTATACTATGTGACGAATTGTTCAAACAAGCAACTGTGAACGACAATCCTGCTGGTGTATAGTGATCTAAGATGAAGAAGGCTGGTGTGGCCAGCCGAAATATTGTACCACTATAATATGTGTTTTCTATTAAAATTGAAGTCATATTTTCGACAACGTCATTATGACGTCATATTATTTTATACATGGCCTTAGAAAAAAAGCCTTTGAGTGATTTTCGAGTTTTATTGATGAAACGCACTAGTCTGGCGCTCAAAAGGCACATTATTTTCTTTATTGATTTTTTAACAATAGGCAGCCTTATTTAGGTACGACACCTGACGTCACTAAATATGACGTTATAGCAACAGTCATTCCTCAATAACTTTGGCTGTAATCGTCGTAGAATGTTCAAATTTGCACCAATGAATGTGTGTCATGAAGGCCTTTTGATGGGGTAGTGTGTTTGTAACGTTTATTAAAGGGGAAATTTCACCAAAAAAGGAGGCATCGCTTATGACGTCACAACGACCTCATCATACTAACATAAAACACCTGTTACCAAGTCACCAACATTTCTTCAAATTGACGTTCTTTGTGCCCGCGGTGAATGGCTGCCAATGGCAGCCACGCATTTTACAATGTTGAGTGTGTGGTTAGTGCAATGGCCAGGCTGCTGTACCGGGTGACAATCCCCTTCTCTTTTTCGAGTAGTACAACAGGTTCTTTCGCGTCCCCTTCAAATACTGATTAGAAGTAGAAGGAGACAAGGCCAACGGCTTATAAACGTCCCTGCCCAAGGACGCTGCCCAAGGACGTTGGACGCTGCCGGGTTCGAACCCCCGACCACCCGCACTCTACACCGTGCTCTACCAACTGAGCTAACCAGTTTGACTTCCACAAAACAGAGCTATAACAACGAGGAATTAAATTATGCATGCTCATTGGGAGATCAAAACATCAAAGTCGACGAAGTAAATAGAGGAGAATTTTCCTTTATCTTCGCAAGTCGAGATGAATCATACGTATTTGGTGGGTAACGGCTACACGTAGGCTATGTGATGTGCAGCGGACTTATTAATTTCAGGGAAAGTAACTTCACGGTGGGGGGGGGGGGGGGGGGGGGGGGGGTTGTCGACTTGTCAAGTTTTCTACAGCAATAAATTATTTCTTTCTTTCCCTGAGTTTAAGCCAGCTTTTCGAATTTTCTAGTTATGTCGAGCGATAATATTAGTATTCGACGGCCTGCGAAAACCAGCAAACACGCATGGGGGTTGTCGACTTGTCAAGTTTTCTAGAGTAATAAATTATTTCTTTCTTTCCATGAGTTTAAGCCAGCTTTTCGAATTTACTAGTTATATCGAGCGATAATATTAGTATTCGACGGCCTGCGAAAACCAGCAAACACGCATATGCATGGTTTACGACATTCCGCGGTATACGGGCGATATTCGCTACGGTCACGTGATCGATGACGTCACGTGTTTTGATTGACAAGGATTTTTTGTTGTCTGCTAGTGTTGATTTATCCTATTAGAAAAGACTAGTAAACATATTGAGCTTATTTCTTTTAGCAAGAAGTTTTGCAAAAAAAAAATCCAAAACGGCGTAAAGGGCAAAGATGAGAAGAAGAAGGGGAGAATATCCATTCCCAGTTTTATTGCGGGATCGATTCGGGTACTGATTGGGGTCTTTCGGGTCGGAGATCATTGCAGGTGCAGCTTGAGCAGTGCCGGGGATCATTTCGGGTTTGGTACAGTACTCGCGACCCGCGAGCAATTGCCGTGGGTAAATCTCGCGGGTCGCGGGTACTGAATGTCGCAAGTAAGCAAAAGATTAGAATCAGTATACGAGTTTCGGGAATCACTATTCGAGTTTTACGAATCACCATATGAGTTTCGGGAATCACTATTCGAGTTTTGAGAATCAGTATTTTAGTTTTGGAATCACCATGCGAGTTTCGGGAATCACCATACGAGTTTTGCCGGGGAATCACCATACGAGTTCGGGAATCACTATACGAGTTTTACGAATCACTGTAAGAGTTTTACGAATCACTATTTGAGTTTTGAGAATCACTATTCGAGTTTTGAGAATCACTATTTCGGGAATCACCATACGAGTTTCGGGAATCACCATACGAGTTTTGGACTCACCATACGAGTTTTACGAATCACTGTAAGAGTTTTACGAATCACTATTTGAGTTTTGAGAATCACTACTCGAGTTTTGGAAAGAATCGTATCACTCGAGAATATCGATTACTTATCGATCGTGCAGTCAACTTCTGGAAAAACAAACAAAATGGCGGCAATCGCTGGGTTAAATGCGGATGACCTTCAAGAATTATTGAATTCAGCCAGGAATTGGTTCAGCATACGAAGCAAGTCATGAAGTGAGTGCCTTAGAGATGTGCGAGAGAAAGTTCGAGTAGGAAGTGAGGTTTTTTTTATCGCCGTGTCAACTTCTCATAAAAATTTAACGCCTTTTAGCTACTTTCACAGATTGCCTGGCCATGTGACTAAACAATCTGTCTCAACTAGTGAGATTGAATGGACGCCCAGAGGAAAGAAAACATGTGACATTAATGGAAAGTGCGGGAGGGAGACCAGCGTACAGTGTGTCCAATGATCTTATAGAAGCACTTCAAGAGACTAGCATGAACTGCCAGAAAAGTATTGTCAGCTCTAGAATATAGGAATTTCGGAGAAGACGCTTTACCGCAAGAGAATTGAATTGGGAGTGGTCGAGGATTTCTCGGATATTTCCCTGCCCCCCAGATTGGACTTATTTTGAAATGCCCCCCCCCCCCCCCCCCCTCCCCCCTCATCGGTGATCATCAGACCAAACACTTTTTTAAGGCCCCCTAATTTTCCTCCAGCCCTCCACCCCCCCCCAAAAAAAAACGTATAATTAATAGACTGTCCCCGATCCTTGACCTTTGTACATGAATGCCTTTTTCCTTGACACTACCCCTTACATATATGCCTCCCCACTATATGGTGTCAGTCCAAGGGTATCAGAAATTCCTATAAAGCTGGCAATAGACCAGTTCGCGGTAAATTCCGACATTTTGAAAGGGGTGCAAACATGGCACGAAATACAGTGTTTGTATGGGAATCGATGGGAATCCGATGCCACATAAACTCCGTAAAGTCGAATTTCGGAAATATTCTTCAGATACAAACTTAATATACCAGGTAAAAGATTAACATATCGAAATTTGAGGGATGTAGCTGTGCTGTGAAGCGTGCAATCGTGTTTTCAGTTTTCCATACACTGACTGTAAATTTTCACGTGGAATTTCACTCATTTTTACAGACAATGTATGGCAAACTGAAAACACGATTGCACGCTTCCCAGCACAGCTACATCCCTCAAATTTTGATATGTTAATCTGTTACCTGGTATCTTACGTTTGTATTTGATGAATATCTCAGAAATTCGATTTTATGGATTTTATTTGGCATCGATTCCCATACAAACACTGTATTTCGCGCCATGTTTGCACCGCTTTCAAAATGTCGGAATTTACCGCGAACTGGTCTATACTTTTCCAGTTCATGCCAGTCTCTCGAAGTGCTTCTATAAGATCCTTGGACACACTGTGGACCAGTACTGATTTCACAACCTCGTCCCCAGGGTCTTCTCGATCAGATCCAAGATGGCGGCTACTCCGAGAGAAGACCCTGGTAAAGGCTTAACTGTCACGTATTCTGATTGGCTCTTCGATTATGACGCAAGGGTTGTTCTAACAATGCTTTTTATTGGCCAAACGGACTGAGTCCAGGGATCAACTTGCATATAGATTCGATTGCTCAAATTTTATCACTAAAACGATTTTAAATAACCTTAAAACACATTGTGTAGGTAGAGCAATAGATGAAGTGCATTACTGGGTAGTTTTCTGGTACGTTTCATCAGTGGGAAAGCCAGGAGATACCGTTAAATCTGAACATGTGCTATCGATCGCTTCGCTTCAACGGCAACGCTAACAGAAAATGAACGGCTTTTAAGGATTCTCTTCTAGCTTAGATACATCCTGGTAGCTTTGTGATACCGTTCCACTGTTTCTTTATCCAAGTAAACTCCATTTCGAACCGTTTAGCAAACCTGTTTTCACTACGTCGTTCGCCGCGTGGAAATACCGTTAATCGCATCTCGCCCACTCCGGATTGGGATACCTATGGTTTGTAGACGTCATGAACTATTCCCATATTTAGCTTGGCCGCCATCTTAGATTGCCAAATCACGTGACAAAATACTCCCAAAATCTGGGAGTATTTGATCACGTGATCCAGCCTTTACCAGGGTCTTCTCTCTGAGTAGCCGCCATCTTGGATCTGACCGAGATGACCCTGGGGACGAGGTTGCTGTTTCATTTCAGAAGTTGACTGCACGATCGATAAGTAATCGATATTCTCGAGTGATAATTCCAAAAACTCGTACAGTGATTCTGAAAGGCTTGTTGATTCCGAAACTCGAGTAGTGATTCTCAAAACTGAAATAGTGATTCCAAAACTCGTATAGTGATTCCCGAACTCGTATAGTGATTCCAAAACTCGTATGGTGATCCCGAAACTCGAATAGTGATTCTCAGAACTCGAATAGTGATTCCCGAAACTAGTATAGTGATTATAATCTCAATACACTTTTGTCCTGTTTGGCTTGCCATACTAGACTACCTTGGGTCATTAATGAACTTTCCTCTCCTCGGTAAAAAACAACTGTCTGTAGCATTTGTCAACAAGAAAAAAACATTCAATGAAACTAATCATAAAGCAGTGTAATCTCGTAACACGGAACAGCATATCAACCCAAGAACTGAGAAAGAAGAAATTTATCAACTCCGCGAGGATAAGGAAAACGAACTGTAAATAGGCGTTTTTGAGATTGAATAAACTTTGTTTAATTTATCTAGTGGATTTGTTTTTATTCGTATGTTACTTATAGTTGAGTTTGAGAGAAGATTTTGCATCTCAAGAGTTTTCCTTCAAAACAATAGGACTATTGTTTCGACATACTGTACTGATCGCTCTTCAGTTATCGCTAATCCATAAGAACAATAGCGACAGTTGATCGTGTTCAGACTTGTCCAGGCCGCCATTTTGAATAGGTAATGATGGTTTCATTATTCATCAATAATCTAGTCCTAGACCACCCCTCCCCTCCCTCTAGTTACTTATAAATATTTAATAGGTAATGTCATCCACCCCTAATTAATCAGTCAGTCACCACTGCGCCATGGATCCGCCATATTTTAATTTATTCCCCCTCACTTTGCTCACGCGGAGAGACAATAGACAATTTATTCCCCCTCAAAAGATAATTTATTCCCCCGCAGTTTGTTCATGCGGAAAGACAATAGATCCATGACGTCAGTGCAAATAATTTATTCCTGCTCCTAATGCGGGTATCAGCGGCCATCCCGAGGGGGCGCCCCCCGGGCAACCCACGGGCAACCCAGGGGCTTAGCAGGGGATTTGTAGCAAAAACATGCCCCACACTCGGGGCATTAGAGCGCTTTTGCGTTTTCGTCAAAATACCCCTGGGACATACCCACGGGGTTTCCACGTAATCTGCTGTCTCAACGTTCAGCGGTTTTCGCCACAGGACTCGCTCGATCGATCGACGTTATTTGATTTCTTTGTCCTTGAGGTAAGTCATATCATTATCATTCAAATTAAGAGATTAAATTAAGTCATCCACTGTCGGAAGACAGAATAAAGAAATAAAGGATAATATTTGTATAAAACTATTAAGATTTTTGACACTTCTAAAACGTTTAGCTTCTAATACTTATAATATGTTGCCCAGGTTGCCCCAGGGGTGGGGGTTTTTGTCACAATTTTCTGCCCCACCCGAGGGGTTTTAGCATGTATTTGTCATGGCTGCTGTGACAAATGCCCCTGGGTGCCCGGGGGCCGCCCCCTCGGGATGGCCGCTGATACCCGCATAATTATGTATTCCCGCTCAAAAAACCGGCTAATTCGGTGCGCCCTATACTACTAAGGTATTCTGACATTCTTTCTAAAACCACGTCATCGTTTTCCTTTCAGGAACTGCAATTAAAACATTTTTAAAGAACTATTTTGTCTAATCCAGGTTGTAAAACCTGGCGCAATTTTTACAGAAGATAGCTGTTTTCTCATCTTCGCTCAGCCCTGACAGACACTCGGCGTACGCCTCGTACACGCGATCATACGTCGCGCCTGCCATAGTACACACTGGCCAATCAGAACCGAACATACAGCGATCCGCACCGAACACCGATAGAACATGCTGTAGACACAAGCAGAACAGGAAATGATTATTAGTCAAGCTCTAACATAAACTATTGCCTGGCGGTGAAACGGTTTCAACATCTCTTCACCTTCGGTTCAACATTCAATGGCGGATCCAGTGGGCTTCGATCGAAACCCCCTTTCTCTCCCTCCCTTTTATAAAGAAAACAATGAAGTTGCCATGATCGAACACCCCCCTCCCCTCCCCCCAAGAGTACCCTGGATCCGCCCCAGAATATTTGTTAAAGGATGTTGAAAGCATGCGTATAAAACGGGACGACTTTTGAGTTGATTTTACAATCCATGAAATAACTGAAATCATCCAAGCTCTTCCAACAAATAAAGCCAGTGGCTTAGATGTTATTCCCGCTACTATTGCTAAATCACTTACTCACATTTCCAATTTCTCAATAAATCAAGGTATTTTGCCAGCTGACTGGAAGAACGCGAGGGTATCCCCGGCATACAAAGAGGGAAATAAGTCTTCGCTTAATATTGCCAATATACTTGAAATGGCGGTTTTCAATCAAATTTATGCATATCTTGTCAATAATGTACTAAACAAATTCCAGTCAGGTTTCAGACCACTGCATTCCACCGTGTCAGCCTTATTTAATAGATATATCCAACAAATGGTTTATCAATATTGACAATGGCCTGTTTTATCGCTAGACCTAAAGAAGGAATTTGACACTATCCACCATTCTATACTGACATCGAAAATGAAACTTTATGGCGTGCAACCCAAAACGTTATTGTGGTTTTCAGACTACCTGTCTCGGCGTTCTAAAAAATCTCTTTCGGACCCTAATATAGTTACATACGGCATTCCACAAAGGTCCAACCTAGGCCTCACCTAGGCCCCCTGCTCTTTCTGCTTTATATAAACTATCTACCGAACTCTAATTTGATATCAAATGTCCGTATGTACGCACACGACACAAATCTCACGTATGCCTCTAGTAGCCCGGACGAGTTATCCCAAACTATTTTAAAACAATGATCTGGCAAAAGTGCATGCATGAATAAACTTAGTCTTAATACCACCAAAACAAAATGCATGTTTTTGGGTACACGCCATAAGCTTGGTATCCTCCCTGAATATCCAAATATCAGCGCAAATGGTTGTCATATCGAATGAGTCAAGTCCTATAAATGTCTGCATGTCAGTGATGGGATTCTCACGCGGGAAACCATATCAATAATATTTCTAAGAAAGTTGCCAAGGGACTTGGTGTTTTGAGAAGACTCGGACTATTTGTACTGAATAATATCCTCATTTCTATTTACAATTCACTAATAGTCGCCCATTTAGACTATATTGTTGTTCTGTTTGGGGTTCTATGGGTCTCGCTCAAAAAAAATCAAAAACTTCAAAATAGAGCGGCCAGAATCATTACTTATTCGAATTATGACATCAGATCCAAAGATATTTTAAACAACCTTAGCTGGAAAAACCTGACAGAAAGACGTCACCATCAGCTAGCTACATTAGTGTTAAAAACCATTAATGGTGTGCTGGTCCCCCAATATATTTCTCAACCTTTTACTAAAACTAGCGGTATCTCCTATAGCGGTCCTGACAGTAGTCTATTCGTACCTAGACCCAACATGGAAGCCATGAAAAAAAAGTTTTTCCTAGCGCAGTTTGTTAATAGCTTGTAACTTTATAGTATTTTTATCAATTTCAGGGGCGGATTTAGGGGGGGGGTGGATTGGGTGGCTAGCCACCCCCCTTTAGACTCTAGAATGTCAGATTTCCTGGCCTTTCGAGAGCAGCTCTTCAAGCTCGTACGATATTTACTTTACTTACTTACGTTATTCATACTTATTTACCATTTTGTTTCGGTTTTATTTTTATGGAACTGTATTTATGTAATAGTTGTATTATTCTGACCTTCATAAATTAAAGCCATGCAGAATATTTATTACATCCCGAAAAAAAAATGTATTCAAAATGGCGTTATGTTTGCAGCCACCGCCCTAAAAAAATCCTAGATCCGCCCCTGAATTTATTAACTATGACTATATTAGGTCAGTTATAATAGTAATATATTAGTAGTTTTATGATTGTAATTTTAAATGATTTTCTCACGGCTCTCTGGAAGGCCATCTTTTATATTGTGATGATGGGAATCCGTGATTAAATAAAGAGTGTATGTTTCAACATCGATTCAACATTGGGTCTATCAATTCCAAATTTGTTCATCCCCCTCCCCCGGGCATTTATGGGGCATTTGACATTTTGGAATCAAAACGTTGGAAATGCCCCACTGTGGGGCCAACTAAGGTATGCAAATGCCCACCGCAGGCTTTTGAACAAGTGGAAATCTGTTATAAAATTCGCTATTTTGACTCTCTGACCAATTCCCCACCCAGCCAACTTTTCTTTGCTGGCAAATACCCCACTCCACCCCACCCCACCCCACCCCACCCCCGGGACAGAAACTCAGTCAAATGCCGGGGGAGGATGGGCAGGTTTGGAATTGATAGAGCCAAGAACAAACGGTTTCAACATTTGTTCAACGGAAATGTTTTCAGGCCATATCGAACGGTTTCAACATCGGTTGTAACGCATCAAGGACCTCTCGTGAGCGACCACCGTCAATGCCAAACGAAGGTGGTCGCTCACGACAGGTTTCAAATGTAGTAATTTGACTGAGGAACAAGCTAAACAGGTTTTTAGAAACGTTGCATGGGAGGTGGCCGCTCTGATATAGTTTCCATTATACGAATGATAGAACTCATCCAAATCCCCCCCCCCTCCGTTTTGCATTAGGGCCATATATACGAGAGGTAGTTAGCGGCGGCCTTGCTAAGCCGCGAACGATTCGTATAAATGGGTCAAAAAATGGTTGTATATTATCGTGTACCGTTTAACCAACTACGTCATAAAATAAACTTTGTTACCTGTTTCGCGATGAATAATTTGAGACTTCGGACACTTTTTGCCACATTTATATCAACTTATCATTGGCATGTTCATAAAATATTCTATCATAGTATAATATATACTATACCGAGTGGTACGACAACCCTCCGAGCGCGCGAGATGTGATTCCCCACGGATTTAAAAGGTGCACGACGATACTACCCAAAAACTGAAGTTTGCGACTATAATTCAAATCGCGGCGTAATGAAGATCTCGCATAAATTAACTTCGCGGCTTAGATAAGTCGCGGCTAACTTGCTCTCGTATATTCGTTCCACGAACAGCCGTTTTTGAAGTTTATTTATTTGACAAGAAGTGTTAGCAGGAGCCCACCAGCGCTAGGAATTTCGATTAATTTCTTCTCCATGCAGTTAAGATTAAATGAATGCTGAGAGATGTCCTCAGTGCAATGTACCTGAACGAAAGGCTTCAAGTCATCCACCGTCCAGTTCTGGAGATCAGCTTCTGTTACCATTCCCGAACTATTTGCGAAAAGAAAAGAGAAACTGGTTAATACAACGTATGCCTATGGAATGCATGCAATAAACGACGAAAAGCCTGGTCAAAGGATTGATTTAATTTCTCTGCTATAGCAGAGGCTCTGCTAGCTGGGAATGATTTAATACACTTTGTTTCAAACTACCACTGTTTCCTTTAGTTCACAATTAGTCAGTGAGGTTTTATTTTATTCAAGAGTGACTGTTAATTGACTTTCGTATAAAAGTTACTGTGGTTAGGTAAAAAGGTGCCAATCAAATGTTCACCTTTCGGTGAACTATTTATTCTTCTGAGTCGCGATTTAAGGGAAACGGTAGTAAGAAAACAAGAAAGAAATATTTCGCGACTGCAACATTGCGCACAACATTGTTTTGCATTGGGAAGGGGTTGACAGACAATGCAAAATTATTATTTCCTGCAACACACTGCACGCAATATTGCAAGTGTTTACGCGATTCCATATAATGCACGTAGAAGTAGAACTCGATCTCAATTTCAGCAATGTTGAAGCGCTGATTCGTTCCCAGTTGCTACTAAGTATAACTGTCGGCGCGGTATTATGCTAGCAAGCGGACGGGTGTCACGGGAAGGATGCAACTAAGGAAAGTAGCGTCGTTACTTTCCCTCGCCCTTGAAACTCAACGCCAAATTCGTAAAGCTGTTATGGTCTATAAATCGCTTAATGGACTCGCCCCTGACTATCTTCGTTTGTTGACAGCAGCAGCGTTACGAATTATTCCCTAAGAGACACTGAGAGCAAACTTGCTATTCCTCTGCGCCGCACCAACTTTCTCAAAAATAGCTTTGGTTATAGTGGTGCGGTCCTATGGAATGGCCTTCCGATTGAGTTGCGGCAAGCCAGAACTCTAAGTAGATTTCGCTCTGGTTGCAGCAGTTTATTATCTTAGCTTAACTTAATTTTAAATTAGCACACGGCACTCATGGAAAGCAGGTTTTTATTTGAGCTATTATAGATCAGTTTAGAGTTTGATAGTATTGTTAGTAGGACAGTTTAATGGTGTAGTCATTTGCCGATATCAATTTAACATAGTAGTACAATAATTTTAACGTAATTTTATATTGTAAACTTTTTACAAAACCCTGATGAGCGTACCGTGTATAAATAAAGATTACTTACTTACTTCCCCTTCCCCTGATCCTTTGCACGACTTCCCACGCACTTGCTAGCTTAGTATCGCGTCGCCAATTAGAGCAGATTTCGTATGAGTGGGACAAACTACGGCAATGACTACGGAACGGTTACTGTACGGCATGCCGTGACATTGAAATGGTTTCCCTATATTGTTTTTGTCCTGCTCATCCAATCAAATTACAGAGATACGGTGCAGCACGGTTACAGTGCGGTTCTCACTCATACGAAATGGGTCTATAACTTATTAGCGACTGGGAACGAGTTTGGTTGCAGTGTGTGTCTGGGATTCAGCTGCTTACAGTTTGCAGTATACATTTGGGTTCTTTGCAAGTTCTGCGATTCCTTCTTTCCATCCATCCATGATTCTGTCTTTAATCTGTGGCTTGGCTATATGATCTACCACAAACTTTAACCTAAATGTTACATATAACAAAGAACTTCAAATGTCTAAAGGAGACAAATACAGTGAGTGGGAAGATGGGGGATTTCTTTTTTTTTGGGGGGGGGGGGGGGAGTCTTCAGCAAAAGAGTAAACAGTACCACTTCCACACCCGTATTCTGATTGGACCCATTATACTGTAGCTCTACTGTTTTTGTTCTGCTCGTTCTAATGGTTAGGGTGTTTTGTATCGTTAATTGGGTAAGCCAATACTGTGGCTCGTTCCAAGCAGTACTATCTGGCTCCAGGAAAGACCCTACACATAGATCCACTCAAAGTCCTCAGCCTCAGTATTTAAAAGCTCTGGGCCCGGTTGTTTGAAGCAAGGGTAAGCACAACCCTAGGGTTACACCACTAAACCGAGGTTAAACTGTAGGGATAGTTACTCAGTTGCTTCACACAACCTGGCCAAGGTGTATGCTGACTGCATGCATGATTATTTAATTGCACTGATGTTAAATCAGAACTCTTCTACAGGTGTTAGACAACAATTAATTGCAGAAATTATAATTAATACTTACTTGGGAAACTTTTTAACGACTGTGCTTGCCAACTTGAAATGTCTCTCTCTGAATATAGTAGTGACAAAGAACGATTAACAACCACCATGACCAAATTGCCATAATATATAATATTATTATAAGAACTCTTAATCAATGAGACAGGGTAAGTTAAAATAAAGTGAACAAAACAATCTCAATAAAAAGCAGAATAAAGACTCGCTTGCATTGCTTTTGACTCTTAACGTTAGCATTTTGGCCTTTTGTAGGATTAAGCTACCAGCAGAAAATGTTTTCCTTCATCACTAATCAGAGTGCATTACAGCATTACAATGGACGACCCCCTTGCTTCAGGCTCTTTTCCTTCATAACTGCATGGTCATTTTGCAGTGATATCATGTTAAAACCTTCCTATTCATTCTGTTCTTTATTAGTTAAACCACTAGTTTGCCAACTTATCAGCTGTGCTATGGGCTAGTCATTTCGTCAATATTTATTCATGCTTTGCATGCTCAGAGTGAAATGTAGCTTATATATAGAAACTATGGGAATCAGTTATGCATGTAGCTACTGTACTTTGTATAATTATAAACAGTCACCTTACTAACAGGTCATAGGTCAGCCCTTTCTTTTCGAGGAGACCTGCAACACAATGACAGCAAATGTCACCTTTTTATGACCAATTGATTTGAGCTTGTTTCAGCAAAATCTATCCAGTCAAAACAAAACATTATTCACCAGTTAGGAGCAACCTAATAGCTATTATATGATATCAATAATTATTGTCTACTATTAAGTTTTAATACCATAATGTTTTATGTTTATAGCTGGCTAATATTATTAACAAATAGGGAAAACAAGCTGATTCACCATACCTAACCCCCTCTGTACCTCAGCTCGGCCAAGCCAGTCATTATCTGGTTCTGCCTCAAGTATGTTTCGGACACCTTTGAATTTTGGAAACTTCATATATTTGTCCAAAACAATTTCCAGCTGAGTAGAAAAAAATATTATATTATAAATTAAATTAAAATATGCCCCAGTGATAATTTGTCTGTGCATGGATATTATCTGCTAATTCCAAGAAGCGAACAATTTCCAAGAGTAAACCTTGAGGGAAACTTTGAATTTTGAGTAACAGATAATACTGGTATGTCCAAGGACAAATACCAGGGCTTATAACCCATGCATCATGTGATCCAATATTTTCTCTCTCTGAGCGGGAAATATCAATGAATACACCCCCTGCGAGTGTATAAGCGTATATCAAAGAAAATATTTGAAGCATGAAAACAATAACCTACATTGCGGCATAAAAATATGCCCTGATAGTTGACATTATCTGATCCTCGAAGCTCAGTTTCCCTCAAGCTTCGCTCTCAGAAACTGTTCTCTTCTCGGAACAGATAATGTCCGTGGACGAAATATCAGGGCATATATATTTCAATGTCAGAAATAGGTTATAATGTATATATTTCTTGTTCTTATAATCCTTCAAATATTTTCTTTTTTGGGAGCCCTTGCATGCACTTTGCTCATAGGGGACCCCCCTGTAGTCACTGATTTGTTGACAGTTGTTACCAGAAGGTCACGTGATGCATTCCACCAATCACGTGGGAGGTAAAATATTTGATGGGTTATATTAACATATTAATAAGGCTTTGTCTTCTTACGGTCTATTAACTAATTGTCAATCTGGTTTCCGAAAGTTACACTCAACAGTGACCGCTTTGCTCCATGCTACGGACAAATGGTCGTTAAATATTGACAAAGGTCTGATTAATGCAACTGTTTTTGTAGACCTGAAAAAAGCTTTTGACACCGTTGACCACAATGTTTTGCTTCAAAAGCTAGAAAGTTACGGCTTGACTTCTCCAAGTATTGCGTGGTTTAGATCGTATCTCAACGAACGAAAGCAAAGGTGTGTGGTCAACGGTGAAATGTCAGACTTTGGGGTACTCTCCTGTGGCGTCCCTCAAAGAACAATTTTGGGACCCTTGTTGTTCCTAATATATATAAATGACCTTCCTGATTGCTTAAAATTCTCAGACACTCAAATGTACGCAGATGATACTTGTCTTACAATGGCAGGTTCATCATGTGATGACATTGAATCTAAATTGAATACAGACTTACAACATATTTATGAGTGGCTGAAAGCAAACAAGTTGAGTCTGAATGCTACAAAAACAGAGTTTTTATTAGTAGGCTCTCGCCAGAGATTATCTCATGTGGCATGTCCTAATCTTGTAATTGGAGGTGAAAGCATCCCTAAAATAGCGTTCGTTAAGTACTTAGGGGTGCACATAGATGAAACATTGACATGGTCAAAACACATTGAGAAGATCTCTAAGCAATTATCATCTTCTATTGGAGCTCTCAAGCGCGTACGGCCCTACGTGCCCATGTCCTCCCTCAAGACTATGTACCACTCATTTATACAACCTAAATTTGATTATTGCAGCATAGTTTGGGAGAGCCTGGGTACTGAACTCGCAAATAAACTCCAAAAACTCCAAAATAGGGCTGCTAGAATAATAACACAGTCTAGTTTCGATTCTAGCTCTGGCCCAATACTTCACGAACTGGGTTGGGACAGATTAATAATACGCAGGCGCAAACTTTTAGCAATAGAAATGTTTAAGATCTATAATAACCAAGCGCCTGGGTATTTAATACACAAATTTAATAGGGTTCATACACCATATAACACAAGAGGTTCATCATCAAAATTCCAACTGTCCCTCCCCAAAACGAATTATGGTAAAAAGCGATTCGGCTACAGAGGAGCACATATTTGGAATAATTTAACAGAAGACCTGAGGACTAGCAAATCGTTAAATACATTTAAAACTAAACTAAATGGTCTACCTCCCTGCTTCTTTGACGCCTTATAATTTACTCTCTTACAATTACAATTACTATAGTTTAAGTAAGGGTTAGAGACTGCTTGTGAGTGCTTTATCGACAAATACAGGCACGCGCTGACTGTACGATGAACGAAAAATAATGAATACTGCATGAGGCCGAAGGCCGAATGCAGTATGAATAAATTTTGAGTTCATCGTACAGTCAGCAAGTGACTGTATTTTGCCGATAAAGCACAAACATAAAGTCTCTAACCTTTTTAATATTCAAAATGAGTGCACTGTCAGCCGTGAATTTCAATTGAAATCAGTTGTCAATAATAATTTCATAAAGAAGTCAAATATTTCGCATGAATTAAATCATTTTACTGTAAATATCTCCACAAAGAAATGTCATTTCAATAGACAATGAATAAAGACAGAAGTAGATAACTTTGCAAAGAATAATATACTTTGGCGTTCGGTCAGTTTAGTTGACGCCTTGCGAGTATGTTTGTACATTTAACTCGAAAACGTTTCTCTTGGAGCCATTTATTCAAATATCGAGTATTTAGCCGGCTTAACTCCTAGATAGTCTACTTTCTTTAATAGTTTCTCTCATTCGAAAATAACTAACCTGCAGATTCCAGTGAATTGAAATCTTGAAACCGGCCTCCATGTGCTCGGCTCTGATGCAAACATTTTCCAAATAAAAAATCCTAGGTTTTCGAACCTTCCACTGAATTGTCGCTTCATTGTCTCCTCTTATTGACAGAGTAAGTGTTGTAGAAACTTTTTGTTTACTTGGACACATGTTGACTTGTTAGTTGTTGTACTTCCAGCGTTTGCAAATCAGCCATTTCTAACGAACTATTATGCAAATGTTTGACTCAAAACATAATGTGAGGCGAATAATATGATTGTACGTTTAACTCGAAAACGTTTCTCTTGGAGCCATGTATTCAAATATCAATTATTTAGCCGGCTTAACTCCTAGATAGTCTACTTTCTTTAATAGTTTCTTTCATTCGAAAATAACTAACCTGCAGATTCCAGTGGGGCAGTGAATTTGAAATCTTGACTTGAAACCGGCCTCCGGCCATGTGCTCGGCTCCAATGCAAACATTTTCCAAATCAAGAATCCTGGGTTTTCGAATCATCCACTGAATTCTCGCTTAATTTGCTCCTCTTATTGACAGAGTAAGGTCTCGGAAATAAAATCCATTTCTTAAGTAAGACTACTAGAGTGTTGTAGAAACTTTTGTTCACTCAGACACATGTTGACTGTAAAGTTGTACTTCCAGCACTCGCAAATCACTTAATCAGCCATTTCCACGAGCGATTATGCAAATGTTCGCCTCACAATATATATCTTCTGTCACACAGGCAACATAGTTCAATCCTGCCATTACCTTTTTAGTAATTGTCTGCATTTTCACTGTTTAATATGCGATTGTAATAAGGTTTTCCAAGCCGTCCAAACACGTAACTAAAGCGAAGGACTAGGTCTCACTTTCCGGTTCTTTCTCGATGTAAGAAACCCGAATTTTCCCAACAATTTGTTCCTAGATCGATATTCCTCTTTCACAAAGACTCTGAGGACAGCACAGGTAGTCCAACCTCAATGTTAATTTCTCTAGGATATCACAGGTAGTCCAACGTCAATGTTTATACCTTTAGGACAGCTAGGACACTAGGACACTAGGACACTAGGACACTAGGACACTAGGACAGCACAAGTAGTCCAACCACAATGTTTATTTTTCTAGGATATCACAGGTAGTCCAACATCAATGTTTATGCCTCTAGGACAGCTAGGACACTAGGACACTAGGACAGCACAGGTAGTCCAACATCAATGTTTATACCTCTAGGACAGCTAGGACACTAGGACACTAGGACACTAGGACAGGACAGGTAGTCCAACCACAATGTTTATTTTTCTAGGATATCACAGGTAGTCCAACATCAATGTTTATACCTCTAGGACAGCTAGGACACTAGGACACTAGGACAGCACAGGTAGTCCAACATCAATGTTTATACCTCTAGGACAGCTACGACACTAGGACACTAGGACACAAGGACAGGACAGGTAGTCCAACCACAATGTTTATTTTTCTAGGATATCACAGGTAGTCCAACATCAATGTTTATACCTCTAGGACAGCTAGGACAGCTAGGACACTAGGACAGCACAGGTAGTCCAACCACAATGTTTATTTCTCTAGGATATCACAGGTAGTCCAACACCAATGTTTATACCTCTAGGACAGCTAGGACAGCTAGGACACTAGGACACTAGGACAGCACAGGTAGTCCAACCACAATGTTTATTTCTCTAGGATATCACAGGTAGTCCAACATCAATGTTTATACCTCTAGGACAGCTAGGACAGCTAGGACACTAGGACAGCACAGGTAGTCCAACCACAATGTTTATTTCTCTAGGATATCACAGGTAGTCCAACATCAATGTTTATACCTCTAGGACAGCTAGGACAGCTAGGACACTAGGACACTAGGACAGCACAGGTAGTCCAACCACAATGTTTATTTCTCTAGGATATCACAGGTAGTCCAACATCAATGTTTATACCTCTAGGACAGCTAGGACACTTAAGGACACTAGGACACTAGGACAGCACAGGTAGTCCAACATCAATGTTTATACCTCTAGGACAGCTAGGACACTAGGACACTAGGACAGCACAGGTAGTCCAACCACAATGTTTATTTCTCTAGGATATCACAGGCAGTCCAACATCAATGTTTATGCCTCTAGGACAGCTAGGACAGCTAGGACACTAGGACACTAGGACACTAGGACAGCACAGGTAGTCCAACCACAGTGTTTATTTCTCTAGGATATCACAGGTAGTCCAACATCAATGTTTATGCCTCTAGGACAGCTAGGACAGCTAGGACACTAGGACACTAGGACAGCACAGGTAGTCCAACCACAATGTTTATTTCTCTAGGATATCACAGGTAGTCCACCATCAATGTTTATACCTCTAGGACAGCTAGGACACTAGGACACTAGGACACTAGGACAGCACAGGTAGTCCAACCACAATGTTTATTTCTCTAGGATTTCACAGGTAGTCCAACATCAATGTTTATACCTCTAGGACAGCTAGGACACTAGGACACTAGGACACTAGGACACTAGGACAGCACAGGTAGTCCAACCACAATGTTTATTTCTCTAGGATATCACAGGTAGTCCAACATCAATGTTTATACCTCTAGGACAGCTAGGACAGCTAGGACAGCTAGGACACTAGGACAGCACAGGTAGTCCAACCACAATGTTTATTTCTCTAGGATATCACAGGTAGTCCAACATCAATGTTTATACCTCTAGGACAGCTAGGACACTAGGTCACTAGGACACTAGGACAGCACAGGTAGTCCAACATCAATGTTTATACCTCTAGGACAGCTAGGACACTAGGACACTAGGACACTAGGACAGCACAGGTAGTCCAACCACAATGTTTATTTCTCTAGGATATCACAGGTAGTCCAACATCAATGTTTATACCTCTAGGACAGCTAGGACACTAGGACACTAGGACACTAGGACACTAGGACACTAGGACACTAGGACAGCACAGGTAGTCCAACCACAATGTTTATTTCTCTAGGATATCACAGGTAGTCCAACATCAATGTTTATACCTCTAGGACAGCTAGGACACTAGGACACTAGGACACTAGGACACTAGGACAGCACAGGTAGTCCAACCACAATGTTTATTTCTCTAGGATATCACAGGTAGTCCAACATCAATGTTTATACCTCTAGGACAGCTAGGACACTAGGACACTAGGACACTAGGACAGCACAGGTAGTCCAACATCAATGTTTATACCTCTAGGACAGCTAGGACACTAGGACACTAGGACAGCACAGGTAGTCCAACCACAATGTTTATTTCTCTAGGATATCACAGGTAGTCCAACATCAATGTTTATACCTCTAGGACAGCTAGGACACTAGGACACTAGGACACTAGGACACTAGGACACTAGGACAGCACAGGTAGTCCAACATCAATGTTTATACCTCTAGGACAGCTAGGACACTAGGACACTAGGACACTAGGACAGCACAGGTAGTCCAACCACAATGTTTATTTCTCTAGGATATCACAGGTAGTCCAACATCAATGTTTATACCTCTAGGACAGCTAGGACACTAGGACACTAGGACAGCACAGGTAGTCCAACCACAATGTTTATTTCTCTAGGATATCACAGGTAGTCCAACATCAATGTTTATACCTCTAGGACAGCTAGGACACTAGGACACTAGGACACTAGGACAGCACAGGTAGTCCAACCACAATGTTTATTTCTCTAGGATTTCACAGGTAGTCCAACATCAATGTTTATACCTCTAGGACAGCTAGGACACTAGGACACTAGGACACTAGGACACTAGGACAGCACAGGTAGTCCAACCACAATGTTTATTTCTCTAGGATATCACAGGTAGTCCAACATCAATGTTTATACCTCTAGGACAGCTAGGACACTAGGACACTAGGACACTAGGACAGCACAGGTAGTCCAACATCAATGTTTATACCTCTAGGACAGCTAGGACAGCTAGGACACTAGGACACTAGGACACTAGGACAGCACAGGTAGTCCAACCACAATGTTTATTTCTCTAGGATATCACAGGTAGTCCAACATCAATGTTTATACCTCTAGGACAGCTAGGACAGCTAGGACACTAGGACAGCACAGGTAGTCCAACCACAATGTTTATTTCTCTAGGATATCACAGGTAGTCCAACATCAATGTTTATACCTCTAGGACAGCTAGGACAGCTAGGACACTAGGACACTAGGACACTAGGACAGCACAGGTAGTCCAACCACAATGTTTATTTCTCTAGGATATCACAGGTAGTCCAACATCAATGTTTATACCTCTAGGACAGCTAGGACACTAGGACACTAGGACAGCACAGGTAGTCCAACCACAATGTTTATTTCTCTAGGATATCACAGGTAGTCCAACATCAATGGTTATACCTCTAGGACAGCTAGGACAGCTAGGACACTAGTCCAATCAACAGAGCGGAAAAACATTGGGCATGCGCACTAGGCACTTTATTAAAAGTGAATCAAGATGGCCGCCGAGCGGGAGTGAATTGTAGCTCTTTTACAAGGACCTCACAGCTCAAGAAATACCGCAATTACTTTATTACTTCACACCATAGACTGATATTCTTCAAATACTTCTCTGAGCCCAAATAACACATAATCCAGTTCACAGAAAGAACGCTACAATTGCTCGTTCAACTCTGTCTTCAAGAAAAACGAACCATTTAGAAATGTTCATATGAGACCGGAAAAATGGCAAAAATAAGGAAACTTGTAAGATATAAGCTTTAAACTTCGGTAGAGAACTAAGGAGGTAATGGTTTTCAACATATAAAATACCATATTCAAGATTTTCATAGCATTTTTCAAACGAAGTATTGAACTAGACTGTCTCCTAGCCTGTGAACGAGGCTCTCCAAAGGGAAGAGGGGAGAGCCTCGTTCATAGGCTATAGAAATCCTGGAACGACGATCCGCATTACCAAAGAATGTATAAAAGTGTAAGTAAATCTACAGAGCTATTATCATGAAATTGTACAATATTTCACTATTTCAATCAGTTCATTGTTTTACCAATCAGTAAAGAAAACGATTTTAAATTTTGTTTTAAAATGAAGTGTTACATGTAAAAAACGTAATATGTTATAATTGTTCTGTTTTCAGAAAGCCAACAATAAAACATAGTTGTAATTGAATGCCTTTGGCAGAGCAGTTTTGTGTTCATTTAATTTTGTTGATGTTAGAAGAGGGGTGACACTGACTAATTATTATTAATCATGTTGTGTGGGACTTTTGTGCAGCTCGGTAAGAGAGGTGGTTGGTGTATGAAATTAAGAGCCTGTATGAGAGCGAGGAAAATCGCAGTGGGGAGACTCGTTCTCACGTTTGGAACAACATTCTCCGCTTCAAGGAAAATTTAAGTCAAAATCTGCGAAGTCAGGAAAAAATGTATCATCCGGTGTGTTATTTTGCAGAGACTACCAACGCAAGAAGTGCTGCCACACGAAAGATCATTTTGGTCTAATTCGCCGGCGGCGAACGAAAATGGACACAACATGTGTGCGCTAAGTGCTGGGTGACTAAGTATTCGTTATTGAATCTTATGAGCGACACTGCGAGTTCTCGACCGAGTGCCCACTCTTTACGGGCACGAGCATTGCAGAAGCTGCTAGTAACAATGACCCTAACGCTTGACTCGCGAATGGGGTAATGCAGAGTAATTATGTTGCGGTGTATAACTCTCACACCGGCCGTGACTTGGACATGCCTGTAGCGTGTACAGATCGTGAATTTGAAAATGTTGATCGTGACATTTCGTTTGCGTGGAATACAGATCGTGACTCTGTTATTTCAAATTTTAATCATGGCTTCAGTTTGTCAGCAGTTGATCGTGACTTTCAAAAACGTGACTCTGAGTTTTTTAAAGTGCACCTAACCCCTTTTGCGATTTTTATACCAATGAATCTTTGAAATGTTTTGAGTACTTCTGCGAAGAAATTATTGACTTACAAAGAATATTCTATGTTCTAGGCTTGTTTGAAATGGTGAAAATTTGACCTTTCCTGACCCATGACCGCGTAAGAAAAAGCCTGGGTCGATTCTGGATCTATTATTTTGCACGTACTTCAATTTAATACCAGTTCCAGCGTCTATAGATACGGTTGCCATGTTTTGTCAGTTTCTGAGCCGGAGTCTCATTCCAGCTTCTATGAGAAATTACGTTAGCGTGGGGTTAAGCTCTTGCATATTTTCGCAGGTGACGATTGCTCGATTTTCAGGAGTTATGAGTTGTCTATCATTTTGAAGGGCCTGGAGAGACTAGCCCAGCATAACCCGGCTAGGGCTCCTCCCATAACTCCTTCAATTCTATCACGTTTAGTTTTGGCAGCAAATCTGGAGGATCCACGACAGGTCACATTTGTCGCCGCATTTCGTTGTACCTTTTACTTGCTCTCAAGAGTCTCTAATATTGTACGTCCATCTATATATATCGAAGTCTAGTTCCGGTTTTCACCTTCGTAGGAAGGACATTATTCCTTCCGAATCGGGGCTACTCGTTATTTTTCGAGGTACCAAAACAATTCAGTTTGGCAAGCATCGCTTAGTGTTTCCATTAAATAAATGCGTATTCCATGCAGATTCACCTCTATGTCCAGTTGCCATGTTTCATCTTCAGAATGTGTCACTTAAGCCCGGTCCACATCTCCAGCTTTCGTTTATCCAACACTGAATTCAACAGTCAGTCTCACAACGATCACTAACAGAACCTATGTTACTAAGCTGAGACATATGTTACATCGGGCGGCCGGGTATCGAGAACTATGGTAGTTGCAGAGGTCACTCATTTAGGCGTGGGTCTGCCTCGTGATCTTTTCATTTGGGGGTTCCAGGAGAACTTATTCAGCTTTTCGGCAACTGGTCCTCGGACGCGTATAAAGTATATTTCGAGGGATTATTGATTGGTAGTTGACTGGCGTCTATCTCAAACACTGACTCCTTTCTTTTTGGCGTTTTCGGAGGGCTGAGTAGTGAATTCGGTGAATTTCGGTGTAGCTTTCACTTATTGTCTTGCCTGAAGCCGAATAAAACTCCTCACTTTGCCAAATAAGAAAGTTGTCTGTGTTTGATCTTAGTATTACTAAAGGGGGTATTATCCTACACATGTATTTGTCTCACTTTGCTTGTGGTTGAGGAGAATAAAATGAAGATCAAAAGAAGTGATGGTGCCGTTTGAAGTGTCCATTTCTCAAGTAGTCTACACAAGCAAACATGCTCCTTTACTTCATTTTAAAACAAAATTTTAAATCGTTTTTTTTACAATGGTAAACCAATCAACCAATTCATCAAAATACCGATGTGAACTATAATAACCAAATCAAGTGAAATATTGTACAATAGAATTATTATTATACTATAGAATTACTTACAATCTTTGCCTTTGCCTTTGGTAATGCGGATCACTGCTGTAGCCTGTAGACAGTCTAGTCACTATAATTTGTAACTTCAAATGCTTCGTTTGAAAAATGGTCGGGTATTAAAATCTTGAATATGGTATTTCATATCTTGAAAACCATTACCTCTTTAGTTCTCTACCGAAGTATAAAGCTTATATGTTCACAAGTTTCCTTATTTTTGGCGTTTTTCCAGTCGCATATGAACTTTTCCAAATGGTTCGTTTTTCTTAAAGACAGAGTATGTATAACGAACAATTGTAGCATTCTTTCTGTGAACTGGATTATGTGTTATTTGGGCACAGAGAAGCTAAGTAACTGAAGAATATTGGTCCATGGTGTGAAGTAATAAAGTAATCGTGGTATTTCTTGAGCTGTGAGAGGTCCCTGAAAAAGAGCTACAATTCACTCCCGCTCGGCGGCCATCTTGATTTACTTTTTTTAAATAAAGTGCCTAGTACGCATGCACAACGTTTTTCCGCTCTGTCGGTTGGACTACCTGTGCTGTCCTAGTGTCCTAGTGTCCTAGCTGTCCTAGAGGCATAAACATTGATGTTGGACTACCTGTGATATCCTAGAGAAATAAACATTGTGGTTGGACTACCTGTGCTGTCCTAGTATCCTAGTGTCCTAGTGTCCTAGCTGTCCTAGAGGTATAAACATTGATGTTGGACTACCTGTGTTATCCTAGAGAAATAAACATTGTGGTTGGACTACCTGTGCTGTCCTTGTGTCCTAGTGTCCTAGTGTCGTAGCTGTCCTAGCTGTCCTAGATGTATAAACATTGATTTTGGACTACCTGTGATATCCTAGAGAAATAAACATTGTGGTTGGACTACCTGTGCTGTCCTAGTGTCCTAGTGTCCTAGCTGTCCTAGAGGTATAAACATTGATGTTGGACTACCTGTGATATCCTAGAGAAATAAACATTGTGGTTGGACTACCTGTGCTGTCCTAGTGTCCTAGTGTCCTAGCTGTCCTAGCTGTCCTAGAGGCATAAACATTGATGTTGGACTACCTGTGATATCCTAGAGAAATAAACATTGTGGTTGGACTACCTGTGCTGTCCTAGTGTCCTAGTGTCCTAGCTGTCCTAGCTGTCCTAGAGGTATAAACATTGATGTTGGACTACCTGTGATATCCTAGAGAAATAAACATTGTGGTTGGACTACCTGTGCTGTCCTAGTGTCCTAGTGTCCTAGTGTCCTAGTGTCCTAGTGTCCTAGTGTCCTAGCTGTCCTAGCTGTCCTAGAGGTATAAACATTGATGTTGGACTACCTGTGATATCCTAGAGAAATAAACATTGTGGTTGGACTACCTGTGCTGTCCTAGTGTCCTAGTGTCCTAGCTGTCCTAGCTGTCCTAGAGGTATAAACATTGATGTTGGACTACCTGTGATATCCTAGAGAAATAAACATTGTGGTTGGACTACCTGTGCTGTCCTAGTGTCCTAGTGTCCTAGTGTCCTAGTGTCCTAGCTGTCCTAGCTGTCCTAGAGGTATAAACATTGATGTTGGACTACCTGTGATATCCTAGAGAAATAAACATTGTGGTTGGACTACCTGTGCTGTCCTAGTGTCCTAGTGTCCTAGTGTCCTAGCTGTCCTAGCTGTCCTAGAGGTATAAACATTGATGTTGGACTACCTGTGATATCCTAGAGAAATAAACATTGTGGTTGGACTACCTGTGCTGTCCTAGTGTCCTAGTGTCCTAGTGTCCTAGCTGTCCTAGCTGTCCTAGAGGTATAAACATTGATGTTGGACTACCTGTGATATCCTAGAGAAATAAACATTGTGGTTGGACTACCTGTGCTGTCCTAGTGTCCTAGTGTCCTAGCTGTCCTAGCTGTCCTAGAGGTATAAACATTGATGTTGGACTACCTGTGATATCCTAGAGAAATAAACGCTGAGGTTGGACTACCTGTGCTGTCCT
>JAOWCC010000152.1:0-106233 GCA_030867875.1 Actinernus sp. WN-2022 | reverse complement strand
ACAATTAATACAGTGTTAATAAATAAATATGAAGAGAAAGAGTACAAACTCTTTTTACTTTTAAAAAGTGCATAAAAGCTAATATTTTGCTGAGAAATACGTCCCATCTCATCCAGAATGAAAGTAATACTGATCAGTCCTGGTTACAATATATTAAAAAACACCCTCCCCCCCGGGAAAAATGTGCAGCATTTGGCAGTTGTAGTTCATTATATATCCATTATCACTTATCACAAGAGCATGAGTAATGAACCAGTATTATTCTCTGGCTATAATAATAATATTTATTTATGTCAAAAACTATGCTAAAACTCCATGGACTACATTTATTCAATGTCTCAGATGTATTTATAATTTTATTTTAATAGAATTGGATTAATTTTATCTGAACAAAATTTGGCCCATCACAGAACCAGTAAGCTCAGTCGTAAAGTGTCAGTCTGTTGTGCAGGAGGTAGTCAGAGTTCAAATCCATGTAGGACCTTAAAATAACTGGGAGAACTGGTACTGCATGCCTTTTGCTCTGATATCTGCAAATGCATGGCTCTAAACGCTTTGTGTCTTCTTGTATCACAATGTTAAATTGTAGGCCAACACTGAGAATGCAACCAAATCTCTGGTAGTGACCGGCCCTCAAGTGTAGTGGAATTATATAGTCGTATAGATATAGAGTAAATGAAATTTGTCCCCAATTATAGCAATACCATGCAAAAATACATTGACTCTCTCCTCTGTTAGTAGTAGTAGTACTAGTTCTATATACATTTTATATATTATAAATATACAGGCTAAATCTAATAGATTACATACTACATAAAACATAATCATGACTGCTGCCTTAAAATAAATCTTTTTTGTTGTTGTTGTAAATGGATGGGTAAATAATGCATGTATCAGCAGCTTCCATCAGGGGTGGATCCATGGGAACCTTGTCAGAATTAATTGTTTGTTGCCCATGGGGGGGGGGGGGGGGGGGGGGTGGGAAGCTCACTTTGGTTCATGGATTAGGAACCAAGGGGACCGACCTTGTATGAATTTTTTACTATTTGTTGTGCCCCTATACCAGGGGAATTTGATATGACAGGTTTGATTGGGCATTTGGACAAATCCACAGGGTACCTGACCCCTGGGGGAAGCCCCCAGGTGGGTGACTCCCATATAAAAGGGGTAGGGATGCTCGTCGGACATTTTTCGATTTGACCCCTAAGAGGTACTGAAATGGGCGTGGCTCAAGCTTATTTTGACCCCTAAAAGATAATAAAAATGTAAATTGATAACAGCTTTTTTCTTCAATTGACACCCGACCCCTAAAAGGTACCGCTTTTACATAGAAATGTCTGTGTTTTGATGGTGGATACCCTAAGTGGTACCAAACTCCTGATTTTGACCCCTAAAAGGTACGACGAGCATCCATGTACCCCCTCACATAAGTAAGTCCCCCCCCCCCCCCCCCCCCCCCGAAGCCACTGATACATGCATAACACTGCTGTCAGTAGTAGCTGCCAGTAAATATGCAAAGCTACTGATACAGTTCAAAACTGAATGCTAAATCACTGGGAGGAAGTTCAAAATTGCATGTGTTATTTTAAAGACTTGTTACTAAGAGGATTTCAAATGAAAGTGTATTTCATCTTCAGTCTCATGTGGCCCGAGTGTCAGCCCAGATGGGCTCTTGTTACTAAAAGGATTTCAAATGAAAGTGTATTTTCATCTTCAATCTCATGTGGCCCGAGTGAAAGCCCAGATGGGCTCTTGTTAACTATGATGGCAGAAAGTGCCAATCAGAGCAGTCTTGACTGAAATTAGCATTGAAGAGACCAAATGCTAGCAAAATCCTTTATAGCTGTAAAGCAAAACTCGTAGAAGGGAGTCTGTGTATCAAATAAATGAAAACCTTTGTCACCTTAAATACAGGAGATGCCAATGATAATTTTTTAGCTCGGAAAGACAAGTGTACTGGCGGAAAACTGCGAGCCGAGCTCAAATGCAGTATACATGTGAAAAGTAATAAAACAATAAATTAAATTGAGTAGTTCTCAAGAGCTTTGTTGAGTTTAAGTTTACGTGCATTAGTCAAAATAATTTATGATAAAATAATTTATTGAACGATTAGTAAAGTCGGGCGCAAAGCTGATACCAATGAAGGGTGGGTTTACGGCTACGCGTAGGCTAGCTCGGTTTCAAGCCGTGGGGGCTTCGGTGCGCCCGCTCACATCCCAACGGCTGAAACCGAGCCTTCTGGTCGCTCCGCACACAAGTTAGTGCGCAAGGTCTTAAACCAATTACAATTACATTCTCAATTACAGTTGATTTCCGGTGTTTAAACTTCACCGGGGAGAACAGCAGTTTGTTGTGCCAGGAATCTTAAGAAAATGTCGGGAATTGGTAGGCTCAGGGAATTTCCCGGGAGATCGTTGATAAGTCGGGACAAAATGAAAATAAATCGCGACAACTTTTGAGTTACACACCACAGCTCCGTCAAACAGGATTCAGTCGTACGATAGCCCCAACTACAAAATCTGTATTCATCTAACACCTTGGCATTTTTATCACCCAGTAATCTATTTTTCCTGCCAAAGTGCTATACTGTAGGTTCTCTTCTATTAAATACACTTCCTTAACTGAGCGGAGCAGTATTCACTGCCTGTTAGGTATACTAGTAATTATACTGATAATTGAGGGGTTGAGTGCAAAAGGGGCACAAGTGACTCCCATGACGCTCCCAACCCTCCCTCAGAACCAAAGAATTTGAATGAGAAGCTAGAGCGTGACCAGGAGTGACCCAAGTCCCTGTTGCACACCGCCCCTCAATCCATTCAATATACTAAAAACATTCATATAAAAGTATTACCTTATGTCCTACATAGTGTACAATTATTACAGTTCATAGACATGAGAGCTGAGAGCCGAGAGATCTATTCTACGGATGTTGTGTTTAAAAGAATTGAAGCTATTGAAGATGTATCGTGAATTGCCTTTGGTAGCTTGTACCTTAGCCTCCGATGCAGACGTCTGGCATTACCTTAATCTTGACTCCTTAAAAATCTTTATAATTTATAGTTTAATTTTATACCCGTACATATCCTACAGTCTGTACGTTGACCTGGGGTAGTACTTACAAATCAAAGCAGAAGCCCATTCACATTTTACAGAAACGTGTGCTTCGAATAATTACTTTTTCCGAGTCCAGAACTCCAAGTAAACCTTTATTCAAAAAATTGGAATTACTTAACATATTTGAAATAGTGGACCACCAACTTGGTGAATTAGCTTAATATCATATCATACAAATCAATTACCAAATATTTTTTCTAGTTACTTCACTGACCTTTCTGTAGTACATAACTACAACACTCGTTCAAAATCAAATATAATTTTTTATTTACCTCACCAAAGGCTGAACTATGGCAAATTTGGAGTTAAATATGCTTCCGTCAAAGTGTGGAATGATATCCCCGTAGATATAAAAAGTAGTCCAACAACTAAATCATTTAAAAAGGTGTTTAAAAAACACCTCCTTTCTTCTTCCTAACAAAAAAAATATAAATATATCAATAATTTATCGTCTTTATGTAGCCGAAAAATGTAAACTCCTGACATTTCTTGTAAGTTCATTTATTATTCATTTTCTGTGTACAATAATTACTGTAAAGACCCGTGTATAAGCCGCACCTTTTTACCCAAATCGGGGGTGCGCTTATCTACGGGAACACCTAGAAACGTTTTATCAAAAACGGAAGCATCGTGATCTAAATCTAAATACTGATCATCAATGTTGTTTGTTACAAAGGAAACCAAGCATGGAATTTGCGCCAATTTTTGGCACACTAGCACAGTAAACAATTAAAGTATAAGAGCTCATGCCTAGTGGAAGTGAACTGAACTGAAATCTAGACAAATCTGGACCAATCCTTTTATATACACTTTTGACATATATTAGCAGTAACGAAGATTAGCCTATACCTTCTCCGTAGATTGTTATCCTTGTCGCACCTCGAATGCTTCCTGACGATGGGCTGATCCTGGTTACTCTCCCACCTGAAGCAAAATACAAAAATAGTGTTACTTTAGTGTCTTAGGATCGAATTTGTGTATTTTAGGAGACTTTGCAAGCACTAGAAACGGCTGAGGTACGATTACCTTGCACAAGAGCGATGATCAAGAGTTAATTGTAAAAAAATTCTAATAGGTCCACTTTGGAGTTGACAAGGGTTCTCCATTGTCACTTGCGGTCTCATTCCATACAAGACGACTTGGCGAGAAAATTGGAGTGTAGAGACTTTTAGACAAATTAGATGTTCCCTAGGGTCGGGCCGATAGGATGCGGTGTAGAACTCTTACGCAAAGCAAACACTTTACGGAACCACTATATTGACCTCCCACCAAAAATGAACTTCACAACTTAATTTGTGGCTTTGGGCTATATGATACGTTGTGGTCTATTGGCGTGAGCAGTGGCCATAGCGTAGTCATAGCACCAGTGGTGGAGGCTAAAAAGTGAGGCAAGAGGTTTATCCTATTTATCACTTAGAAGTGTAAATTGATCTGCGCGTGTAAGAGAACAATAGATAGACACAACAGGAAACCTTGATCTACAAGGGCACTTAACTGCAACAAACAAAAGTACATATGCTTAACTTTAGTTAGCGGGGTTATCGTGTCATCGATGGAGTGTAAACAAAATTGATAGATTCCAAACCAAGACATCAATCAGTTGCAAACAAAACCGACTTGGGGGGAAATTTAGGGTCAACCAATCTTTGGGTCAACCTAGGTGATTCCTTCTCTTATCAGTTTGGATCTACTTGCTCTGTAAACTATATACAGGGGCGTCAGCAGGAGTTACGCGAGGAAGAGTTCCGTCCGAATAGGGTTCCGAGGGGAGGCTAGGGGAGAGGGAGGGTGAGTTCCGATTTTGGCGCCATCCATCATCTTACCGAGAGGTTTTTTACCCTTTGCATCAGGAAATCATGAAGGGGGGTGGGGGTGGAACCCTCCCCTGGCTACGCCCCTGGTATACTCCACGGTCAATTGTTCCGCCAAAAATCGGTCACCTTAACTTTTTCTACCGTTTTCCTTGCGGCGTTTGCCGGCTATTTAGACATATCAATCAAGATAATTCTTCACCGGGTTCACTACACGTACGTAATTTCACCCAATCACAAAAGCTTATACACGAAAGTTAACAGCTGCTTTAATTGATGGAAACCTACCGCAAAAAAATATCGCGTACAACTTTCTTGCCACTGATCCGTAGCTCATTAGCGTCCCCTGAATCGAATGACTGAACTCACCCGTTTATCAGTATTGGCTGATTGATTAACATATTCCAATATCTATTGTGTTTTGTGCACGGTCACGGTTCAAAAGTGAAAAAAAGCGAACAAAGACCTATAACAAAGATCGTCGCTGGGTTTCGTAACTGGCCATTCCCTATATTAACTATGATCCATGTAAACAACATAGCTTACTTATAGTGGTTCTAGCTCTTCCCCTAAATTAACTATGCTCAAAACTCACTTACTGCCGATTCAAATTCTTTTTCTATACCTTCTGCAGCTTCTAGAATATCGAGAATTACATCAAAATCATCTCCGAAGAAGAACAGATCATTCGTGGCTGCCATTTTGTTTTGAAAGACTGTGCACGTTCGGTCAGGGTCACGTGATGGGTTCGTTCAACCTGTTGTTCACGCCTTTCAAGTTTGCCGGGTTTCCTAACCATCCCTTTATTAACTATGGAAAAAAATATCTGAATTTCTAACGAGACCTGAAACAACCATGGGGGCTGATCAAAGCCAGGTTCCGGCTAATCAACAGATAGAATTGGAATTTAGCGTGTTGGTTTTTGCGAAGGGAGGAAAACCGGAGAAGCCGGAGAAAAACCCTCGGAGCAAGGGCGAGATACCAACAAACTCAACTCACTAGTATGGCGCCCCGTCCGAGAATCGAACCTGGGCCACAGAGGTGAGAGGCGAAGCGCTTAACCACTGCTAGCAAAATCCTTTATAGCTGTAAAGCAAAACTCGTAGAAGGAGTCTGTGTATCAAATAAATGAAAACCTTTGTCACCTTAAATACAGGAGATGCCAATGATAATTTTTAGCTCGGAAAGACAAGTGTACTGGCGGAAAACTGCGAGCCGAGCTCAAATGCAGTATACATGTGAAAAGTAATAAAACAATAAATTAAATTGAGTAGTTCTCGAGAGCTTTGTTGAGTTTAAGTTTACGTTCATTAGTCAAAATAATATATGGTAAAATAATTAATTGTAAAATAATTTATTGAAGGATTAGTAAAGTCGGGCGCAAAGCTGATACCAATGACGCGTAGACTAGCTCGGTTTCCATTCCAGCCGTGGGGGTTTCGGTGCGCCCGCTCACATCCCAACGGCTGAAACCGAGCCTTCTGGTCGCTCCGCACACAAGTTAGTGCGTAATGTCTTAAACCAATTACTCCTTGGATGGAAAACTGTAAAAGTAATAGAAGAAAAGGCTGATTGTACGGTTTTGGGAATAATTATCAGTTAACCACTATTTCGGTTGCACATCACGGCAAAGTTAGTTGGGTTGCTGAAAAAAAGGAAAAATATACGGCTGACTCGTACCCAGTAGGTTTTAGGTACGCTATTACGAGGCGCGCGGGGTATTTTGGGGGATAATTAAGCGCGGTTACTGAGTTAGCACATGGAGACGGCGGCCATTTTGCGTTTTGGGGATATAGTTGTCCAGGTTGGCGCTGGTCTTCAGAAAAAAGTGGAGAACTATGTGGTTTCAGACTCTTAAGTCTCGACAAACTATTCGTCGATTCACGTCAGCCAACAACAAAGGGCAGTTCGTTGTACTGGAATATTCAGATAAGAAGGTTGAGGTCCACGTGCTGAAGGTAAAATCATGATCCGCTAGTACTAGTAGCCTATTTTCATTTCATTTTATTACTTCCAATTCCATCACAAATTTCTTTTATAACAATACAATACAATACTAAAGTGATGAGGAGTCTACCTTAGCCTCCGATACAGACGTCTGGCATTACCTTAATCTTGATATCCTTAAAAATCTTTATAATTTATAGTTTAAGGTTACCGGATACCTTCATTCTTCAATGCATGTTTTTTGTAAAAAAATATTGATTATTTGGAAAGTTTATGGATTGTTCTACAATTTAGAAAAAAAAATATTTCAGAAGATATAAAAGCTTGCGAGATATTTAGAAAAAACGTATTTAGAAGGAAACACCTAGGGCTAGGCGTTATAATCTCTTTACGTGGCACGGGCACCCGTGGACTTTTAGCAGGAGCTGTTATCCAAGTAATTTGCATACTGTTGTTGTAGCTTCCCTTCTTCGAAATAACGAATGTGCATTTAGAGTCTTTTATCAATCGTTTGTATTGGAAAATCCAAAAGAGAAAAGCAAAGTCCTTGGGTAAAACATAAAGCGAACCCTGGACCGAAAAAGAAAGGAAACCGGCGATAAGGAGGAATTCGGTAAAACAAGGACTGAGCTTGCTGACAGCGACAAAGGCTTGTGGTTCAAAGAATGTGCGAAAGGCAGTGAAGAACAACCTTCAACTTCAGGGTCAAATCCAAATATAAGCAGCGCTAGCAGGCTTAAACTGTCGTTTGGCTTTTACCAGGAACCAGCAAGTCATTTGAAGAGACTGAGGACACGAGCAGCGATGACTGATTCAGATCCGAGTTTCACTCCTGGGCCGTTGTCAATCCTTGACTTCTCAGTCTTGAGTTTGAGAGGACATCAACTTGCAGTTGTTGTGGAACTTTGGGAATGAAACTTATCGGCTCTCAAACTCAGCGAAACTGTTGAATTGTTGTGAGAGCGAAAGGTTTCTTATGAAATACATTTGTATGACCTATTTCCCACAAATTTCACTACTGCTTTGAAGCTCCAGGGGTCCTTGCGTAGTCATTGGCTAGTTGTTCGAAGTGTTGACATTTGCCTTGATGAGGTGTGAAATGTTCACAAAACTTTACACGCCAAATCTCCGACTAGGTTTTTCTTCGTATCCCCTCTGTTTGAACGAATTAATATGGTATGCAGACTTGCCAGATTTTGATAAAACTAGGCCAAAAGACATAAGTTACTGATAAAGAAAAGGGTGTGAGCGTTTAGCAATATTCAAAGTATTTTTCCTCGTAGTGTATCCCGCGTGATGTGACTCGGACATTATTGAAGACTAGGAATGAATTGCATTTGAATGAAGTAAAATATTAACAAATGCTCACACCCTTTTTTAGGCTGTCATATGCTGATTAACATTATGCAGTTGAATTGTTCTTATGCGTTAACCCCGAAGGCTGCTAATTCACTTTTATAAACCTTGTCAGTTTTGCGTTTGTTGGCTTAGCATTGCTTTACAATAAAATATATCTTTTAAACAAATCCATTCAGCGTATTCTACACTTCAGGTTTCTATAGTTTTCTTTAAAACAACACGCGTACAAAATTATTAACGAGAGAGACCCGCGAAGGTATCCGGTAACCTTAATACCCGTAGTTTATCACTTACATACATGTAAAGCTGCAGCATTTTGCCACAAAATGTTAATGTTTAGCAAAGGATAGCAGTGAATGGCGATGGATAGTGAAGGATCGCGATGGTTAGCAAAGGATAGTCAATGGATAGCAATGGATAGTGATGGATGCTCAATGGATAGCTATGGATATTTATTAGTGCTGGATAACAATAGTGATGATATCAGGCAAGACAAGAGGACATTATAGGAGAGACGTTCATGTGTTTAACTTCGATTTTTCATTATTTTGTCAGGTTGATGAGTTGTAAATGTTGTAGAACTTGTATGTAAGATGTCCTCTAGAGATTTTAGATACCCTGAGGGATTTCAAACCCAGAAGCATTTCAGAAAAGTGAGGAAAAGTTACTCCAAACTCACTAAAATCGTGATGAAATATTTTAATTATTCGAAGTTCAAGATTGAACAGAGCAGCGCTGAGAAAATGCAGCGCGGCGGAGTGCCACAAGCAGCGCGCTCTTGGGAGAACACTGCTGAGCTATAACTCAGGATTTTACCAACTGAGCCAAACATGTCCAGTAGTAGGGAAAGGGTTAAACACACAAACGGTGGTATTCAATAAAAGAACAGAACTCTTCTCTGAAAAACAACAACTGATTTTTAACATAGTTTAAACAACCATAGCAGCTGATCAAAGTCGGGACCTGGCTAAACCACAGATCGAATTGGAATTTGGAGTGTTCACTACTAGTGCAAAGAATTCTCTCAAACCACCTATGTTCAAACATTCAGTCTCTCAACCACATATGGGAAAAGACATTAGGTCTCTTGACCACATATGGGAAAATATATTCAGTTTCTCAACCACCTACATGTATGGTAAAACCACAGGCTTACCATCCTCAAAATTGGTTTTGGGCTTCCTGTGGCCGGATTTGTCAGTTGTCAAACAGATTTCCCCCCGGATTTTGCCTTGTTTACCTCAAATTTGCAGGATAGACAGTCATATATATATAGCGTTAATTCTAAAGTTGAAATCATTAAACTTGTATCAAACTAAACTTTACTTATTATATTTACCATGGCCAGTTCTGTGTGTCTTCCTGTCGTCCGATGCATTTTAGAAATGCTACACTGTCATTGTCGAGTACGTCCTTCATGTAGATGAATATTGACAATGCATGCAACTAGAGGCCGCCAAACCGCTAACCACCAAACCCGTCAAAGTTACCCTTAAATCTAATTGCTTGCTCAGCTACTTTGGGAATATGAAAGAACGATTATCCATGGACATCCCAGCCAAGTTTGAGGTCAATTGATGCAAGAGAAGGGCATAAAAAACACTCTCGAAGTCAGAATTTTAGCTTTTGGAAGGGGTCCTGCAGGCATCACTGTCCCTTTCAAAATTTAACGTTCGCCGCCGAGTATAATTCCCTTCTCCTCACCTCCCCACTCGCTAATATTTTGTAGCCAAATGCAAACTCACCAGGGTGAACACAGTAGAATTTTTCACTAAATCTTGTTTACGTTTCCCGGCGTTTTGAACTAGCTGCGGACAACATTTTAGTGGAAAAAAGTAGCCGAATAGCGAAAGAGATGCCTTTGAAGAGAGAAGGGTAAATTCTCCTTTTCATGTTCACTCTAGTTCATAATTTTCAGTCAAGAGATATCATGATGGACCAGTTTTAATACAGCGTGCAAGATATTATGTTTTTCAGATCCGTTTGAACCTACATGAAGAAAGCGAAACCAAAACTACATTGATACGAAAGGGTGATACGAACATATTAAGTACATTTAAAGTATAAACAGGAGCAATGGGCTCCTGAGTATAAACTAACGTATTACCTCAGTTTGTGTTCATCTTCCACTTCTTCTGAGAAACTAAAGAACTAGTAAAAACTAAAGAACGACTAGCTGTCAGAGGGCTCGAGAATATCGTAGGATTGTAGCATTGAGAATTTGGCTGACTACTGGAAAGCAAATATTTGACTGATTCTGTTTTGTATACATCTGCTGTCACGATTAATTGGAAAACTATTTTTTGATGCTAAAATCTTGTCCTTAGCTAGTTCAAAACGCCGGGAAACGTGAACAAGATTTAGTGAAAAATTCTACTGTGTTGATCCTGGTGAGTTTGCATTTGGCTGCAACAATATTAGCGAGTAGGGAGGAGAGGAGAAGGGAATTCTACTCGGCAGCGGCCGTAAAATTTTGGGACAGTGATGTCTGCAGGACTCCTTCCGAAAGCTAAAATTCTGACTTCGAGAGTGTTTTTAATGCCCTTCTCTCGCATCAGTTGACCTCAAACTTGGCCAGGATGTCCATGGATAATCGTTCTTTCATGTTCCGAAAGTAGACGAGTAAGCGATTAGATTTAAGGGGAATTTTGGTGGGTAATCGAGTGGTGGTTAGCAGTTTGGCGGCCTCTAGTTGCATGCCTTGTCAATATTCATCTACATGAAGGACATACCGTATTTCCTCGATTAAACGCTCACCCTCGATTAAGCGCCCCCCTTGGCAACAAAATTTGAAATAAGCGCCCCCCCTCCCCCAATAAATACGGCACAGTAAGAGAGATGGCATACAACTTGTGTTTTATTACAAAGTTACGGCATGTTCCTATATGTAGTACTGTATTAAAGTTATGTTTTGCTGATAAGGGAAATTAGTTTCTTTTCTCACAGTCCGTGATTATTAAGTCCATGTGCTTGCATAGCTCTTGTACCCGAAGCAGCTCGTTCTTCAGCCTTCTTCCCATTTCAACGCTTTGGGTAAATGCTGTGAAACAGCCGGGGACGACAAGACCAATTTCCAGGAGCCATTAAGCGCCCCCCCTCTATTAAGCGCCCCCCCCCCCCCTCGATTAAGCGCCCCCCTTGGCAACAAAATTTGAAATAAGCGCCCAGGGCGCTTAATCGAGGAAATACGGTACTCCACTATGACCTGTAGCATCTCTAAAATGCATTGGACGACAGGAAGACACAGAGAACTGGTAAATATAATAAATAAAGTTTATTTTGATACGAGTTTAAAGATTTCAACTTTAGAATTAACACTATATTTATCCTGCAAATTTGAGGTAAACAAGGCAAAATCCGGGGGAAAATCCATTTGACAACTGATGAATTCTGCCACAGGAAGCCCAAAACCAATTTTGAGGATGGTAAGCCTGTGGTAAAACAAATTCAGTCTCTCAACCAGGTATGAGAAAAGATATTCGGTCTCTCAACCACATATGGTAAAATATATTCAGTCTCTCAACCACCTACATGTACAGTGAAACAAATTCAGTCTCTCGACCACGTACTGTATGAGAAAATACATTCGGTCTTTCAACCACATATGGTACAATACATTCAGTCTCTCAACCACCTATGGTAAAACAAATTCGGCCTTAGAAACTTACATTGTATGTACATGTAGTTTACTGAATGAAAATTAGTACAATAGATGTGTTACTGAGTATTCATTTTACCGAATGACATATGGTTGAAAAACCTGTGACGTGAACTGTACTTTCTCAATAAAACATCTGAGTTATATACAAAAACCAGCAGAAAAGCTGTTCTGACTTGCGAGAAATTCACATTATAATGGATCACAGGAAATAGAATACAGGTAAATATTATTTTTAAATGTGAGAGCTTCTCCTTTGGAATGTGTACAGACTGGTAAAACACATAGTGCGAGTTTATTGAATGGCTTCAAAACTGTCAAAGGAATGCCAACTCATAAATTCTTTGTAAATTATTGTTATCAGACAGACATAATTTTTTTATGTAAACGAGGTGGCTATACACCTAGGACTAGGTGAATTGGTCATGTAGTTCTTGTGTACTTTTAGTGGCATGAAAGATTTGTGCTAGGGCCAGTAGGCGAGTCAGATAATTGGCTCACTACTGGCACTCCTATTTTATCAACTGATACTCAAAATTATTCAACCACATCACATCAGTATAGTAACATGAAAATGTAAGATTTAAAATTACTGTCAACAATATTTAACAAATAAAAAGATGGTTCTCCATGTTCAAAAACAAAATAATGCATGCTCAAGGTCTTGAAAAAATGGAAGTGGCTCAAAGAAATGCTGTATTATATTATCTTGTTTTCTCATCAAAGAATTGCTCAGAGGATGTGAAAAGATGCAAAAATGGATAAATGATCATGAACTTACACATAAATAACTCAAAACATTATCAACAGTTCTGTTTTCACTTTGCCGTTTTCATGGGAACAAGTGCCAATAACAAGCAGATTTATTAAAGCCATGTTAGCACCTCACTCCAAGCAAACTCATGCCTAACACATAAATTGATTTAATGGTCCTGTGAACTAATCCAAACCCTAACCCAACATTTAAATAACCCTAATAGTAACCAATTGCTCACTAATTTTGGGTGTTTAGAGCTACAATGTAAGTCACTAAACCACAGACAATTATAATGCTTCTTCAATGGTCCTGTGAACTTTAAATTAATCAAAAACCTAACCCTACATTTAAAAAAACTCCCTAACTGTCAACAAGGGGTGCTCACTAACTTTGGGTGTTTAGAGCTATACATGTAGTTAATAATTTTGTGTGTTTAGAGCTACATGTAAGTCTCTAAACAACATGCACAGGCAATAATTATTATAATGCTGCTTCAATGTTCCTGTCAACTAATTAATCCAAAACCTAACCCTATATTTAATAACAGTCAACAAGGGGTGCTCACTAACTTTGGGTATTTAGAGCTATAGTCGATAATGTTGGGTGTTTAGAGCTAAGTCTCTAAACAACAGACAATAATTATTATTATAATGCTCCCTCAATGGTTCCATGAACTAATTAATCCAAAACCTAACCCTACATTTAAAAACACCCTAACTGTCAACAAGGGGTGCTCACTATAATGTTGGGTTTTAGAGCTATAGTCACTAAGTTTGGGTGTTTAGGGCTAAGTCACTAAACAACAGACACATGGAGTGTTATCCAATGTTAAAAAAAACTGATCTAGGTAATTTTTTAAATTAAAAATGACCTAAGGTTGTTTTAAAATAACCAAGAAACAACCTACAACATATACATGTACTTCATGATGCATGCATGTGACTGATTTGCTTGATCTGGTAGGACTAAAATAATGCTCATGAATTATGCATGAGTTGTTGAGAATATTGTTGTAATGTCTTGCAGAAGTGACTTGGACCTGCCTTTTTCACTTTTGAATAAAAGAAAAATAATAAATCGAAAAGTTTGTCCCTAGTGTGACCTGGGCCTTACTGGGGTAGTATCCATGGCATTTGACACAAAGTTACAATGTACCAGAGGCAGAAATTTACTGTCTTGAAAGACTGACAAACTTAAAGGCAGATGGTCTCTTCTAATGGGTTAATATTGGCTTTGTACCTGCAGAGGGAAACTTCTCCTTTGTCCCTGGATGAGGGTACATCGGCAGCATTTATCTGTCATGAAGGTGGTGGCATGTCCCTTGTGGCTGTGTCAATGTGTGGCAAGGGGAGGTCAATGCTAGAGTTCAGGATCTGGGATATGATGAGCTCTCTAGGTTTCACAGCTAAGGATGTCATTGTGCAAGACTTACAGAGACTTCATATGAATGAAGGGAAATTCAAGTAAGTTCCAATAACTGTTGTCAAGTTTTCAGATCAGTATACCTGCAGTGTTCATTCTATAAATGACACAAGGTGGGACATTTATATCATTGCTTCTAAAATTTAGCAAGACTTGTACAGTATCTGAATCATTCTATGAGTGTGAAAAGTGTGGCATTCATGTTGTACATTAGCGATAATGAGTTGTAAACGTGTGAGAATATTGAAAAATCGCACCCTAGAGTGAACACTGTACATGTAAATTATCTCAATTGTTTTCTTCTTGAAACATTGCCTTGGTATAATATTATAATGTATATGGGATGTTGCAGTGTGTTGCAAAGTACAGATGTCACCAAACTGTGGAACCATGAAAGAATATCACATCATGGGCATGCCCCCAAATGTCTACTGCCCCACCCACCAACACTACTAATTATGTCTTCATTCTTCAGCCCATGTGCACCAAACAACACTCTCAGATTTTAAATTTCAAAAGAAGCAATATGGTGGATATAGAGAACAAAAGCCAAATATATGAATTTAAAGTTGAAGATGGCTGTAGAAAGGAGAAATGGAACAAGGTGGAGGGATGAGCTAATCACCATCAAAAATCATTGTTTGGAGCTTTTCCTCGGGTGTAAGTTTGCCCTTGTTTGCTGATTTTGGCCATTTTCCCAAACTCCTAGGAATGCAGACAAATTAGTAATATTAGTCTGTGGGGCAGCAGACATTTGGGCCACAGTTCCCTGACTTCCATAATATGTGAATGTTCTTTCTTTGTCTTTTAAAAACCCAATGTAGCATTTTAATAAATTATGTGCCCTTAAAAGTGTATTGATCACATCCCCACATGGGTGATCTTCAAATGCACGCATTGTGATTTTCAGGTCTCAGGAGAACGTAAAATAATAAACAATACATTGTAGCTTTGAGTACATCAATATAGACCATGTCATTGTGCACAAAACTTTCCCTGCCACTAGGTGTAAGTAGACAGTCTGTACAACTTTCTCTTTTTATCTACAGAGCTCTAGTTAACATACCAGATCTGGTTGGGGCTCAGCACAGTCTAAAGATAAATGCACTCGGTGATTATCTGGCAGTGTCTGTTGGTGCTGGATTGGTGTTGATGTGGAGGTGCAAAAAGGTATGTTTTATCTCGTACATCAGTAATCACTGGCCTGTCTACCATTAAACAGGTTAGTACACATAAATTCTGCTAGACTGGCTTTTACTGATAAAAAATTGAACTATACTGGGGGGAAATCTGAGGCTGCCATTTTTTTCTTGTGGCAGTCTGTACCAAAACAAACATTTTGATTGATAGCTGTCTCCATTCATGTTGTCTGTTGATCTTTAGTGTGGACACTCCAACTATGAATGGAGCCGGTTGCTTTTTTAACTCTTGGATTGCATGCATGCGCTAGCCTGCAATGCAGGCGTTTTATTTGGGAAACCGCAATATATTTGGACGATGGAAAAATATCGAGAACAAAAAGGAAGTAGAGGGGAGGAGAAGGGAAGGGAAGGGAATGCCTTCCCGCAATGCCTGTGATTTCGAAAAACGCCTCCTAATTAGTTATGCATGTCTGATCTGTCAAAAATTACCAGTACAATTTTCCTTGCTGATTATAGGCCTCAGAAAATGTACATTTCCTCCAAAATTAATGGGGTTATCAACCTCTAAATCATCAACGTAACTTCTCTGATATCAAGCGATTTTAATCAGTGTTTTTGTAGCAAGTTTTCTATAGCAATTTGGCTGCCACCAAGATTTCAATTTAGTAAACAATCTGATGCTATGTAACCACAGTGTTATTCACAGCATTGTTTGCACATCATGAGATGGGAATATAACACGAAAATATACATGTATGTATATTTTAATTTGTTTATTAATTTATATATTATTCTGACCACCCCTCCCCCAATTCAGTGTACGCACTTAGTAGAACCAGCTTTTTATACTCGACTTTTAGTTTATCGTGACAAATGATGTGGTTTTAAATAGCAAAATAAATGACATCTGTTTCTGGAATCTTGAAGTATCAGTATCCTGTAGTTCTCTTTGTGTCCCATAAAAAATGGTCAGTTAGATTTAGTCATGTATGCATTTCATGAAAGCCAAATGAATGCAGTGTTTTTTCTTGTTTAGATGGATGTCACAGTAGCCTTTGAGTTAGTCACTGTAATAAGATCATCGATTACAGTTCAAGAAATTGCACTCATCTACCCTGACAAGGATAGTAAAAAAGGTACTTACATGTACACAGACCAGTGTTCTCCAGGGCTTGCAAGTTTTTACATACCTGACACATTCTGTAAATTAAGTAGCCAGAAAAATATCTTCAAAACCTCCCCTTTACAAAGCCTGCATAGCGATACAAGGGGGAGGGGGAGGAGAACATGGGAAAGGAGTGCCTAAAGTCATGCTATTGTCTTTTTCCTTCTGCCCCCTAATTAAATATGCATGACATATGTCTATAAGATGCAAACTGTCAAAATTGTCCAATCAGACTTGTTTGTTTTCCTTATGTTCCATTGAAATCTCAAATATTTGCACAGGTGCTAGCCAGTGAACGGGCTCTCAATCTCCTACACTTGCTTCACTTATACACATAGAGTAAATGCAGCCTTTCTCTGCCTGAAGTGGTACATGTAAAATTATATTGGCGAAAGAAAAGGGTGCTGTCTGTACATTTCGAATTTGAGAGTGACACATGGAGTTTCACAGGATTTTAAACATTATGAAAGATATTAAAAGAGTTGTGAATTGTGTAGCTTTATTTCAAATGGATTTTTATGTGAACAAGATCACTGCATAAATGTACCCGTTTTCCTCCAATTTCAATATTGACAACTATTATATCACTGAGTAGCTTTTGAAATAAATTATTATTATCAAACTTTGGATTGTGTATTTGCAACTTTCACAACGGCAAGCTTCTTTTTATGCAGGACGTAATTACATGTAACAGCCCTGTGAAGATCAGATTCCTTGTTTTGGCAAATTAGCTGTTTACTTTTTAAAGTGCATACATGCATCACCCCAATAAATATTGTGGGAAGACATTACCATATGTGCACTGTAAGTAAAACCTCCTTTTATTTAGTGTCTAGCCTGCTACGCTGCTCATGGTTTTACACTCAGATGGAGGAGGAACAGAAAAATGCTTATTTATGTCTAGGAAGAGGAGGCATTTATTAATCTTGTCACTGATTTCCTAGAAAACAAGCAACAAAAAAAATATTTAAAAGTTGACTATGAAGTCTTCTTTAAACACACAGTCCTACAGAACTACATTATTTTGATAGTACAGCCTGGATGTATGTTAACACATTTTGCGTGTAACGCGCACGGAATTTCCGCGCGTGTACTACACTCAACTGAGTGTACACGCACTCGTTGAACTCCAGAGAATAACTGCTGAAGAATACCGTAGATCAACAATACCGGTTCGCGAATGAAAGTTTTCCACAATTAGCCGAATTAGCATTGGACTCCTCAGCTAAAAACTTCGGCAAAGATTTACAATAATTCTTCCTACATGTTTTTCAAAAATAAGTTCGTAGCCAGGAACCGAAGCGCTTAATACTTTGTAAATGCTAAGTCTGTGTTTTAGTCATATCATAAACGATAATTGTGACCACACACGGGAAAACGTACCTTCGTGTGAAAAACAAACGGCCTACAACAGTCGTCCAGAGACTGTTCGGTACCGTTCGAACGTTTTATGAAACCGTTTGGATTTTTTCCTAGCCCGTTTAAACGTTTTGTGAAAATCGTATAAACGATCCACTCAAGTTCGAACAATCACTTGGCCGTTTGAACGCTACAAGCAACCGTTCGAACGATGCACTCAATCCGTTACTCAATCGAAGCCTCTGGAGCTTTCACGAAGGACTAAAAACGTTCTATAAACGGATAATCCTGACATTTGTACGAAACACCGTCCCATGGTGTTTTTAGTTCATCTGATATTGAAACTGTAGTTTCAACTCAGATCTGTCAATCCTTCGAGTGCACGAGTGCCGCCAACTTCGCGGGAAGTGGTGTGAATTTATTGCACTGTAGTTTAAATCACCACAAAGCTTCTCAACTTTGCTGGCAAATGATAACATCTACTAAACAGAACATTTTGGAGTTCTTTTTATTTAATATGGATCAGTTTTCAAAGGTAATGAGTTTCGAATCTTGAATTCCGTGACACAAGTGTGACATTTTCCGCGAACTGATTTGAATAAACAATGACTCCGTGTTTGTTTTGCTTTGAGATCGCACCAAATATTCTCTACAGATAAAATTTTCTTTTAGAAATCGAGATGCTTACAAAATCAAACGTTTTGAAGGGTTTTACTTCATTTACGTATCTGGTGCGAAAAATGGTTTGAGTCCATTCAGTTTTAATTTGTTGTGTGTTAATTAGCGTGAGATCACACGAACCACATCGAACATTTGCAGTTTTGACTTCATCACTTTGTGATGTTGAAGGGCAAGTCGTTCGAACGTTTAGTTCAAATTGTTCGAACGTTTATTACGTGAATTGCAGAGTGAATGCGGAGCATACGATCAAAAGTTTCCTTCAGCATAATTTATTAAGTTTTGGCGGAAACCGTTTGTAATTGAAACCGCTCGAAGATCTAGAGACGGCGCTGGAGTTGCAGGTTACAAACAATTTCATGCCGAATTGATTTTTGACAATAACTGTATAACAAAGGAAAACTACACACATTTTTCGTGTAATACAAAAGTGTAGTGCACGCGTGTAATACACTCAAATGCGTGTAGTAAATTAATTTTGTACACGCGTGTAAATGTTAACATACATCCAGGCTGTACTGTAGCTTTTGAAATAAATTATTATTATCAAACTTTGGACTGTGTATTTGCAACTTTCACAACAGCAAGCTTCTTTTTATGCAGGACGTAATTACATGTAACAGCCCTGTGAAGATCAGATTCCTTGTTTTGGCAAATTAGCTGTTTACTTTTTAAAGTGCATACATGCATCACCCCAATAAATATTGTGGGAAGACATTACCATATGTGCACTGTAAGTAAAACCTCCTTTTTATTTAGTGTCTAGCCTGCTACGCTGCTCATGGTTTTACACTCAGATGGAGGAGGAACAGAAAATGCTTATTTATGTCTAGGAAGAGGAGGCATTAATTAATCTTGTCACTGATTTCCTAGAAAACAAGCAACAAAAAATGATTTAAAAGTGGACTATGAAGTCTTCTTTAAACACACAGTCCTACAGAACTACATTATTTTGAAAGCCATACACATGTCTGTTTATTTCACTGGAATTTTAACTTTCTTATTGAGTTAATCATGCAGATAGCTTTTTGTTTGTTATGCAGCCTGGAACAACTTATAATGTATATATGCTTGTTTGTCTTGTGGTGCCGTATACTAGTACAGTCCTCAATTTAAATGAAGTCAGAAACGTGCATGATATCAAATAAATATGCTCTATCAAACAAAATGAGACTAAAATGTAAATTTGTTTTATGAGAGTGGTTTTCGATTGAGTGTCAAAGTGATTGCTTTGGAGTTTCATTGGTTAGTTGTCTGAATTTGATGTACTGTTTAAAACACGAACAGCAGTGTTTTATCAAGTTTAAAAATTCGAGGGCAAAGCTTTCAAACAATTTCATGCCGAATTGATTTTTGACAATAACTGTATAACAAAGGAAAACTACACGCATTTTTCGTGTAATACAAAAGTGTAGTGCACGCGTGTAATACACTCAAATGCGTGTAGTAAATTAATTTTGTACACGCATGTAAATGTTAACATACATCCAGGCTGTACTGTAGCTTTTGAAATAAATTATTATTATCAAACTTTGGACTGTGTATTTGCAACTTTCACAACAGCAAGCTTCTTTTTATGCAGGACGTAATTACATGTAACAGCCCTGTGAAGATCAGATTCCTTGTTTTGGCAAATTAGCTGTTTACTTTTTAAAGTGCATACATGCATCACCCCAATAAATATTGTGGGAAGACATTACCATATGTGCACTGTAAGTAAAACCTCCTTTTTATTTAGTGTCTAGCCTGCTACGCTGCTCATGGTTTTACACTCAGATGGAGGAGGAACAGAAAATGCTTATTTATGTCTAGGAAGAGGAGGCATTAATTAATCTTGTCACTGATTTCCTAGAAAACAAGCAACACAAAATGATTTAAAAGTTGACTATGAAGTCTTCTTTAAACACACAGTCCTACAGAACTACATTATTTTGAAAGCCATACACATGTCTGTTTATTTCACTGGAATTTTAACTTTCTTATTGAGTTAATCATGCAGATAGCTTTTTGTTTGTTATGCAGCCTGGAATAACTTATAATGTATATATGCTTATTTGTCTTGTGGTGCCGTATACTAGTATAGTCCTTAATTTAAATGAAGTCAGAAACGAGCATGATATCAAATAAATATGCTCTATCAAACAAAATGAGACTAAAATGTAAATTTGTTTTATGAGAGTGGTTTTTGATTGAGTGTCAAAGTGATTGCTTTGGAGTTTCATTGGTTAGTTGTCTGAATTTGATGTACTGTTTAAAACACGAACAGCAGTGTTTCATCAAGTTTAAAAATTCGAGGGCAAAGCCAGAGAATTTTTAGACTTGATAAAACACGTGCTGTGAGTGTTTTAAACGGCTTCAAAAACGCTTTAAGAATGCAGTGAAAGAAAGACGCACATCTCAAGGGAATGGTTACTTAATGAACCATTGAACGTTTGTATTCACAACGCCATGCAAAATATTCGAGTAATCACCGCCTGCAATTACGAACATCTCAAGGGAATGACATGAAAAAATTACCAAACTATGTTGTTTGAAGCGGTGTTTTGCAATGCAAGAAGAATCTGCACTTGAAGGATTTGGTGTTGTGGTTTACCTCAATAAAGTTCAAGACTTGGAAAGCGATGTGACTGACATGACGGCAGACTCTAAATTTTTGACTCCGGCACAAAATATGTAAGTTTGATGCACGTTTTTATAATTTTACGGCTTTTAGTTTGGTTTAATAATTGTAACTAAACAGTGGCTTGGTAAACAAGTAATGGTATCGGATAACTTCATTTTAAAAATATTATCTGTGTATCTCGGTAGTCTGCTGATATTAGTAAATTTAGTGCAAAATTTATTATCTAGGTGATCCAATCAAATTACAGAAATATGGTACACACCTTATGTTCCGTGTACTTTTTGCTATCTTTGGGTCTTTATCAGTGAATTCTTAATTAGGATGAAACTTTACATAAAATTTCATGTTCATTAATATTCTTTATATAAAACGTTCATCCTAATTAGCAATTCAGTGAGAAAGCTGAAACATCAATAGCAATTCCATTGTCTCACTCATTAACCCTGTTTCCCTCTGGGACAGAATTCAAATCCCTCCGCGGGCCTTTTAGAATGATGAGATTTTATCAGGTATAAAGGGGCATGCACGTGACTGATTTGCTTCATCTGATTGGACAAAATGCTCATTAATTATTCATGAGTTTTTGAAGATTGTATTATTTATTTACTTTTCTTCATAATTGGTTCAAGTAAAACCAATCCCGAATTAATTTGGTTCATGATTGGTTCATTGCATATTTACTTGCTCATGTGATTGGTCTAGATCCAGATGGTTTTGGTTTTATATATGACACTCTATCAAAAACCACTCTAATCAGCAGTAATATTATTATTGATCATTTTAGCTTGTCTCTGCTACCCCATTTCACATCACCTGACTTTACCCAAGGTTGATTAATGTTTTGTTTTTCTGTATCCCAAGAGGAGATACATACATTTCTAGAATTCAAAAACAAATCACTGAATAGTCTGGGGAGCTGTCACATGATCTAAATCTAATCTAAACACAAGGGCGAATGTTAGGTGCTTTAGTGCAGAGTTTTCAACAAATTGCCATTCCTTAAGTTTTAAAGATATGAACCTAAACTGTGTACTGTTTACTAATTTTGGTCTTTCCATTTCTGGCATCCATGTTATAGCACCAAATTATTTTTGATTGACAAGCTAAGAAGGTCACATAACTATGTCCTGCCAAGCTGAATGGTTCTACTGAAGTTGTTTTAAACTACAGTGTAGACATGGTGCTATCTGACATGAATGGAACTTGTACACTTACAGGTAATTTAAACCTTCAGGTTCTCCTTCACTTGTCATTGGTGAAGCTGGTGGTGTGAGGATATTTACTGCATCAAAGTTTGAACACGCAGGTACATTTATTTTGTAGTTTTAAACATTGGTATAATGAACTAAGAGTCTTCATTCTGATGAAGGGCTAACCCTTGAAACACAGCTTCTTTAATCTCCACAGTGGTTAGCATACCTTAAGGCCTGTTTACACAGGCGATTTTTGATGCAATTTTTCTCCTGCAAATTTGCATCAAGTTTCGAACATGCTCGAAAACTGTGTAATTTGGTGGCGACAAACATTGCATCAAAATCGGCACTAGTTTACATGCATGATTTGAAAGTGCAACTTCACTGCCGAGCAAAATTGCACAAAAAATCGTCTGTGTAAACAGGCCTTTAAAGTGCCAATGAAGTGAAGTAATCAACCCCGTTTTTATTTTATTAAAGTTTAGTCTTCCCTTAGTCATTTTGTGCAATTAAAAATAAATTTGAATATATTTTTTTTCATGTTGAAGTTAGGCATAATAATTATTTATTGTCAAAATCATGCGATAATTTTTATGCTGTTAAAGATATTCTAATTACTGTACATGCGTGACGTCAAGTGGTTTGCACATCTATATTCGTCTTTGTAATTAATACTAAATACAGTTGCGTTTTTTTTGTCTAATTCTCATTCTATGTCTTACTTGTCTGAGGTGAACCTTGCCATCTGTCTTATTTGTTTCTCAAAGAAGCCTTGCTATCAGCCATATTTTTACTTTTGTGAATAATATAAAGATGATTAATAGAATGGTCAGGAAGTTTAAAGTGGCGAGATCCTTGCTGTTAGTTCTAACATATAGCAAGTGTTCACGGAATTTATCTCCTAATCTTTGCCCTGTTTCCCCAATGTACATGTAGAGTTTGCTTCAAAGTGTGCAGGTGATACAGTAAATAACATTACTACTTGTAGATGCAGTCAAAATTGTCTGTAACTGTAAGAGAGTCCTGAAATATATAATTATATATATAAATTATATGAATTTCCTTACTGTAATATCTACATAAATAGTGTAAAAATAAACTTAAAACCTGTTGACGCAGGCCTCTGCTAGGTTTTACAGGAACTACATGCCCATTATAGTTTTCAAGCCTGATAAAATTATACAAATTTATGACCTCCTTTTATTTAGTGTCTAGCCTGCTATGCTTCACAATGACATGGTTTTACACTCAGATGGAGGAGGAAAAGTAAACGTTTATTACCAAGGGTAGCAGTGAATAATTATGTTGTATTCATTGGTACTGTAAACAGTAAACAACAGTTTGCATTGAGAAAAATGTACAGTTTAACAGTAGAGTGCTACCTTCTGATAGTACATCAACATGGGATTTTAATTTCCTATCTTGTTCTGTGATCTCTCCGCTCCCATCACTGATAATTTATGTTGTACCTATGTCATAGATCCGTTATCCACTTCCAGTGATGAGGCAGATGTGAAGTTTATCTCAACATTTATAGCCTTTCCATCAGGAGAACTTAATTGTGTTGTGCAAGGTACATTGTACGTTCATTGTTTGTTTTGCAAACCAATCTATTTAAAGATGTAAGATGAGGACAATGAAAACATTTTTTTGGTCTTTCGTACACAGTTTTTGAACATGAAATATTTAAAATAAGTCTAGTTGTGTTGTAGATGATCTAACCATTTTGTCTGTTTTTAATTTTAAGTGATATAAGAATTGTTTAAATTGATTGCTTTACTGCCTTATTTAGAAATCCAGCTTGCATCCCTGAGTTCCTGTATATTGTCTGATACCAGTGGCTGTCTCTGGCATCTATCACCTTTAACCTTGGAACAAATTCATCTACCAAGTAGTAAAAATGGCCATGGAGTATTTGCAGTGCAGCGGTCTCATAACCAGTTCCAAGGTAGACCAGTACAACTGATGGTTAAATTATGTACTATATGTACATAGTGTGCAAGCATGTGCATAGTTTTGGATTCGAACCCACAACCTTTTGTATTTAAAGCAAACATCATAACCACTACCCTAAACAACCATTCTCTCTCAGGTTGGTTGGCTACAGTAGACAAGAACCAAACAATCAACCTTTACAAACTGACTGATGTGTTCAGTTCAACAGAGTCTGGTCTAACAGCACATCCATGCCATGTGATTTTCTCCACCTGTCAACTGAACTGTGTTTGTTTTATCGAAGACAATGTCTTAGCTGCTGGGTCACCATCAAACCGATCACTTTCTTTGTGGGTTGGACTTGATGCCATAGGGAGAACTAAAGAAAGCTAGTAATGAATATTACAATCATGTAATACTATATGCCTCGGCGGAACAAGCACCTAATAGCAGAATGCCATGCCATGCCAGAAGGCAGATTAAAATGTGCAGGCTTGTTATCATCAAGTTGGGTTGGACTTGATTCCAAAGGGAGAACTAAAGAAAGCTAGAATGAACATTACTGACAACTTATGTCGTTTTACCTCTGTGGATAACAAGAACCCAATAGCAGATCATTGCCATATTAAATATCCAGGTTTATCATGGAAAATATTAAAGAACTTTGAGAAAGTCTAGCCATATGGGCTCAATCCAGGTTTCTGGGAAACTACCAACCCCGGCCGGACCAACACTCGGGTCTTAAAAAATTATGAGTAGAAGGTGCTGCCTTTACATAATACAGTAAACGGTTAGACCTTCACGTCTTCGGATATGGACGATAAATCGTAGATCCTCGGAGACCTCCATAGAGGGGCTTTAAGCCTGTTAGAGGTTCCTCCGTCCACCTTCGAGTGGTAAAACGGAATAAATTCATGTATTTTTTTATTCGGTTTGTTTTTTACTTAAAGTGCCAATGAAATTAAAAATTCGATCCCGTTTTTATTTTATTTTATTAAATTCTAGGCTTCTCTTAGTCATTTTGTGCAATTAAAAATCAATTTGGAGAGCGAGAACATATATTTTTTTTCGTATCCAAGTCGGGCAAAATTGTCAAAATCAGGTGACACTTTTTCTGCCGTTAATGAATGGTAATCATATGCGTGACGTCACTAGGTCTGTGCATTTATATTCGTCGCCATAAATACTACAAAATAAGTGCATTTTTGGCCAGTTTTCAATTTAAATATGTAATACTTTGAGAAACCTTTGACGATGGCCATAATTTTTCTAATAGAATCCTTGCAGTCAGCCATATTTACTTTTGTGAATATAAATGTAGGACCTAGTGACATCACACATGTGATTAGCATATCTTTAACGGCATAAAAATTGTCGCCTAATTTTTTATGCTGACTTCGATAAGAAATAAAATTATGTTTGCGCTCACCAAATTGATTTATCATTGCACAAAATGGCTAAGGAAAGCCTATAATTTAATAAAATGAAATAAAAATGAGATCGATTTTTTCATGTCATTGGCACTTTAAGGATAGTACATTCATAAGGGCGTGGTCTCTGTACTTTAACAGTTTAGCCACATGTTCAATGATGAAAAACAACATCCTTGTCATGCGAACGAGCATACCAACATTGGTGATTCTGTAGAATTTGAGTGTCGTTGCATAAAAGGCTGTAAAGTTACAGCGATTTGAAATTAGAGAGATTTGTATGAGAAAAACCGTGTAGGCCTTTACAGCCTCGCTTTCATGTATTTTCTTCATTGAAAATGACAACTCGACAGCAATTTGAAACATTGCTTTCAAACTGTGGCCAATTACTAATTTAGGTACAATCTTTCATGTGATAGAAATAGTTTCTCTGTACACATTAACCTTCCAAATAATTAGGTGGCGGCCATTATGAATGATGTCTATACGGTAGAAAATTTCGACTTAGGTTTCATAAACCTCTCAAAATCTACCAGACTCGATTTCGCTTTCAAGAAAGAAAGTGATAAAATGATTTTGGTCGCGCGAAAATGGGAAGAGGAGACTGGCTTATTTTCTCTTAGCCTGAATTTTAGCCGTCTCCTCCGGTTCGTTCCTCCCGAGAGGAACGAACCAGAGGAGACGGCTGAAATTCAAACTAATTTTCTCTCACGGCTTGCTCCGCTCGCAAGACACCCTTTGGGGTCTCTCCTCAAAGTACCTGTTCTGCAGGCTATAAAGAGGTTTTGGCTAGGCGAAACAGTGACATCTCTATAACGAATACCCTGAGGACGATTTCAAGGTGATTGCCATTTGAACAAACTACCAATTTAGAATTAACAAGTTACACTTGCAATACACCTTTCCCACGCGGCGGCTTTCTTGGAATAAACCTATTGTTAATGCTTACCCAGCCTCAGTCTCAAACGTGTTTAATCGAGGCTGGTAAGCATTAAAAACATTCCAAGATGGCTGCCGCGGTTTTCAACCCGGGGGTACTCCCTATAATGGACTATACGGGGAGGCGATAATATATTAGAACGGGTATATAAAAAGGTAGGGATTTCACGAGTTCAAGTATAGAAAAGGGTACGGAAAACTGTCATTAAGGTATTTAAAAGGGCCTTTAAAAAAATCTCGAACATACGCGCCTAACGGCTGATTCATCCAAGTGTTTTAAGGGGTTACTCAAGTGAAAAGTTTAGTAAAAGTCGCTCGATTATTGTGAAAGGGGTACCATTTTTTATGGAAGGTTATGAAAGGGTTAGCTTTTCTGTCAAAAATGGTATATAAAAGGTAAGGGTGCAATCCCGGTACGCGGTATACCGGCCGGGATATATATCCGACCTTGTTTTGAAAACAATATAAAGAAGGGGCATTCAGGGTTTTTTTTCCCCAAAAAGGGTGCAATCAGGGTTTTGGAGCTCGGATTTTGAGTATCTCCCGCCTATCATATTGCACCACAACTCCACCAGAAAACTGTATCGTCTATCGGCCATCCTTTATTTCGCGAATATATTTTGCGTGACCTGTGGCGATTTTCACTGCCGAGAAAGTAAATAATTGCAAACTGGCGAGCGTGCGCGGCTGTGAATTCCTTTTTGCCAAACACCAGTTTACGGTTCATGCGCAGTAATACAAATCCTTTGTTTATTTGGCGGGCAGGCAAATGTTAGACAACGGTGGCCTACCAGTTGAAACAAAGGACTAACAATTGGGCATGAACCGTAAACTGGTCTAGAACGATGCTGAAAGGTGGTGTGAAGTAGATGTAGATCAAATTTACAGTGAAAAAGGAAGGTAAGTTATCGCAAAGAACTCGAGGCACTTTAGTAGAAGCTATAAAACGACTAAATGCAACGAGGCAACAAACGGCGCCTCATCATAGCGGCTGGTTGCAGTCCCGGCTAAACCACAGACCGAATTGGAATTTAGCGCGTTGGTTTTTGTGCAAGGGCGAGATACCAACAAACGGGCCTAAAGAGTCGTCGAAAAAATAGCCTCGATTAAAAAATCCCTACCCTGCGTAGAGGTTTCTAATCTCTTTGCCTTTCCTGTCGCTTTTCGCGTTGAGCATGCGCCACGGTATCTGGATTTCCATTGGCCGAGAACAATGAGACGGTAAAGTATGGTTGGCGAAATGGTGCAAAAATTCAACAAACGTAATGCATTCAACATTGATATGCATTCACGTTCAACGATGTTATTCTTGTTCAACGATATATTCATTCAACGAAAAATATATTCATTCAACAATTCGTGCGCACCCAGCTCTACGCATCATTGTGCCCAGTCTCCCACGGCACTATAATTCGTGACGAGGACATCACGATTTCACACGATTATGGCATCGAATATAATATTCGGCGGTGTGTCCGCGAAGAGATGAGAACATTTCGGGGTGGAAGTACGCAAAGCCTTTTAACACCGAATTATGGCGGGAAACTACGGTGGCCCATACGTGTCACACGCAAACAAAAACTAAAAACAAATTTCAAAATCGAAAACACAAATCAAAGTCCACTACACATTTCGAAATAACCCTAAAACGCAATTCCAAATTGGAAAACACATTTTAGAATCGAAAACACATTTAAAAATCAAAAACGCATTTCAAAAAATAGAAAACACATTTCAAATTTCAAAATCGAAAACACATTTCAAAATCGAAAACACATTTCAAACTTCTCACAACACATTCGTCCCAGGTCTCTCTAAAAATGTGCACAGTATACAGGAGTGGTTACAAAGCCTCGTTCTTCCTTCCGCCATGTTTTGTTTTGGGGCGAGAGAAAAAAGAGAGGGGGGACGGGGTGGGGAGGAGATGAAGATAGAGCCTGCCTGCAACCCATGGTTATTTTGATATCCACCCACTAATTAAAATGCCGGTAAGTCATTCGACCGATTCATCCAATCATCATGCGGCGGAAATGAAAATCATGTCTAATATCTGTCAAACTCACGCGTGGAATCTCGAGGAATCTCAATTCGAGCGTAAAATTCAAAACAAATAATATACGAACTTGGATGTGAAGACAGGGCCGGCCTAAATCCAAACCTGTAAATGTCAACGACTTTTGCAGGATATGTAATGTATGTTTTAAGGTAGCGTTTGGGAATTCAAATATTTCCACAGCGAGAATCTGTTCAAGCCTTAAGAAAGAAAAGATAGCCGAGGCTTTAAATAATTCTAGCTGGTGCCTGCATTGGTCTTCATATTCCGAAATCTGCTTCTCTATCAAAGTGAGTCTGTCGTTCCCGAGGAAGGAAGATTCGAAATGCTGAAGAGAACTCCCGGGGGGAGGGGGGGTACTCCTGTTTGTGACGTATTATGTATGTGCCGCCCGGGTGGGTCAGGGTTTTGAGCTCAGTTTGGGCAGGTAGGGTCAGGGTTTTGACCTGATTTGGGCAGATCAGGGTCGGGATTGGAGTATAATTTGGGTGCAGTCAGGGTCGGGGTTCAGTATTTTTTAGGCAGTTAGGGTTAGGTTCCCTTACATTGTGACGCCGCTAATTCGTACTTCAGTACTTATCTATGTACTCCATCTGCTGATTTGTTTACCCAATACCACGTCCCGACTTGAAATGTTCCGTATTTTGCATGCAATCCCGGTACGCGGTATCCGACCGTGTTTTTAAAACAATTTAAAGAAGGGGCAATAAGGTTTTTTTTCCCTAAAAAGGGGGCAATCAGGGTTTTGGAGCTCGGATTGGGTCAAACAGGGTCAGGGTTTGAGTCCCTTGGCCTCGCATACATACCCATTTTTCATGTAAGTACCCCCCCCCCCCCCGGGGAGAGAACTACACCTTTGTTCGAGAAGGTTTGCAGGATAAAGATAACTAAGATAAAGATAACTCGTTGCCGCTGAATATAAAGTCGCCACCAAATCAGTAAAGAACACTGCCGACCACAATAACACCAGAGCGAAGTTCTGCCAAAAGAAGCGCTAAAAATCATCCACGCAGCGTTGCGAAATCATCAAAGCAACTAGTGTTTTCCAAACACGGTTGGGATTACAGCTAGAACATCTCTTCCAGACAAAATATCTCTAATAGCCTTGCTCCTATTCTTTATTTAAATTCATCGCCGAGAGAATTCTTGTTACATGTATGTTTGTCGCCATATACTAATTGGTTTCTGCTCTTATCGCATTCATGCATGAATAAAACTTAATGATTTCTGTCAATCACGCATTTTAGCCAATAGCAATACGCGGCCTTCTGAGGCCGAGAGTTATCAAAATAACCATGGGTTGCCGGCAGGCTCTATCTTCATCATCTCCTCCCCACCCCGTCCCCCCTCTTTTTTCTCTCGCCCCAATCCCGCTAATCTCCGCTCGCTGCGCTCCGATACTCCAGAGCCGCAACGCAGGCTAACGAAAGACTGGCTGTTTAACCCTTCTCGTCAGGGGTCAAAAGTTAAACAGGGTTGTTTAGTGGCCAAAAAAGAAGAATTTTACGATTTTAAAATGAAATGAGGGCCGAAATTAAACAGAGGTTGAATTTAGTTACTGAACAACCATATGTTTCAAACCCATGAATTGACCCATGAGTTGGCTTTTTCACTTAAATCTTCTCCTGTTTTCCTGCCTTCCCGCTTGAACTTTGAGGCAGTTTTTCCTGGCTTCGGCCGAAAATACTGCACCCTCTCTCTTTCTTTCCTCTCCTTGAACGAACCGAACGGTTCAACTACCTTTTTATTTCCACGAAGAACCTCATCCGTCGCTTGTTTAGGAATTTCCTTTCCGCATTTCGGGCAAAAAGCATAATTTGTTTCGAGTTGTCCTCCACACGTGGAACAAAACATGGCGGAAGGAAGAACGAGGCTTTGTAACCACTCCTGTATACTGTGCACATTTTTAGAGAGACCTGGGACGAATGTGTTGTGAGAAGTTTGAAATGTGTTTTCGATTTTGAAATGTGTTTTCTATTTTGAAATGTGTTTTCGATTTTGAAATGTGCTTTAGATTTTGAAATGTGTTTTCGATTTTTAAATGCGTTTTCTATTTTGAAATGTGTTTTCTATTTTTTGAAATGCGTTTTTGATTTTGAAATGAGTTTTCGATTCTAAAATCTGTTGTTTGCTTTTGTTTGCGTGTGACTCGTATGGGCCACCGTAGGAAACGGAGTGTGCCCGGCCATCAATTTCGGCCCGTCATCGTCAGGCAAATGAAAAAAAACGTGCAACCCCCGATACCGAAAAGTGTATCTAATCGACTGTGTAGCACAAGATAGCGACGATGCGGAGATGGCAGATTCATTTGCATTTCGCGAACAGTAATTCAGCCTTGGGAACTTTCAGTTTCACATACAAGCGGCCCTGGCCACAAAGGTTTTTCACATGGGCAAAGTCCCACTTATGGCCAGGCGACAACATTCTTTTCCCTTTTAAGAAAATCAAAATCTGATTTCGTTATGCGGGTATCAGCGGCCATCCCGAGGGGGCGGCCCCCGGGCACCCAGTGGCATTTGTCACAGCAGCCATGACAAATACATGCTAAAACCCCTCGGGTGGGGCAGAAAATTTAACAAAAAAACCCACCCCAGGGGCAACCTGGGCAACATATTATAAGTATTAGAAGCTAAACGTTTTAGAAGTGTCAAAAATCTTAATAGTTTTATACAAATATCCTTTATTTCTTTGTTCTGTCTTCCGACAGTGGATGGCTTATTTTTAATCTCTTAATTTGAATGATAATGATATGACTTACCTCAAGGACAAAGAAGTCAGAACGTCGATCGATCGAGCGAGTCCTGTGGCAAAAACCGCTGAACGTTGAGACAGCAGATTATGTCCCCGGGGTATTTTGACGAAAACGCAAAAGCGCTCTAATGCCCCAAGTGTGGGGCATGTTTTGCTACAAATCCCCTGCTAAGCCCGTGGGTTGCCCGGGGGCCGCCCCCTCGGGATGGCCGCTGATACCCGCATTATGCTTGGAATTTTTGTCTGAAACACCTCCACAAGCTCATTTCGTATTTCATCTTCAAAGTGTCCAGGTGTCAGATCAAACTCTCCTTTATTGGGCTTTAATGACCACACACTGTTGCAAGTAGAAGTGACTTCTACTTTCTGCAACATGCAACACGGAAATTTGTTGCGTGGCCGCGGGTGGTAATGCGAGCAACACTCGCTGCAACTCGCAACGCAACATTGTTGCGCGACAAGTTGCAAGAATTGTTGCCCGTATTACTTCATCTTAAGGACGTTACGCGCGAGTGAAAACTGCTCGACATAAGCACAAGGAAAACTTCCTTTTTCTTCTGCTTACGTTGCGCGGTTTCCAAGCAGAAGCAGTTAGCCAATCATAATGCTAGCTCCAGGCCACCGAAATGCGGGAAGCGTGAGAGAAAAATGGCGACCGTCTGACTTTGAAGAAAAAACATCGGAAGCGGTCCGACAGTTTCCAGTCTTGTATGACAAGGCATGCAAGGACTTCAAAGACCAAACAAAGAAAAAATGGCTTGGGTAGATGTGGCCAAAACAATGGGACTTAACAGGTTACCGGATACCTTCAAAACGAAAAAGATGGAAAACATTTTTTTTTCACACAGAAATGTAGTTTTAGTAGTAGTGTCTCATATACCAAAAACTCCGTTAAAAAAAATTATATTGACGGAGAAATACCAAAAGGAAGTTTTTAACCGGAAGTAAAAGGTTCTTTTTGATTGACACCAGGTCAATAAACACACGACAAGTGCTCACTCGCCCGTAACGACGGTGTGGGAAATCATTTCATATACACCAATGTTTACGTTTATTGAGAAAAGTTTTTCCACACACGATTCCACAATTCCATCGTATGTTGGCCTTATATCTTACAAAAAGCTTGAAAAACAAAGGAAAAGGAAAAGCAAAACGAGGCCAAACAAAGCCAAATAAGAGTCCTCGCAAAACCCGACAAGCGTTCGTATTTTCACTTTCAGACAGTGCCGATTGGTCCACATCCGAACATAAAGTAGAATTGATAAGAGCCAGCCGAGAGAATATTTGTTTCCAAGAAAGCTTAGATGGAAACGTAGTTTGGCGGTGACCCTGAATCGGTTGATTTAAGGCGTCTCTATAGGTGTTCACCTTGGCTTTGCCCCTCGAGGTCTTTTTTGTCTTTCCCATTTTTCTAGCCTGGGAAACCAGCTGACTCTTACCGCTACCATTTTTCAAGTCACACAAAAAAGAACAAACATCGGCGCGTTGCTTTGATCGGAAATCAACATTGACAGATAGTTGAACTGTGATGAGAAATGATTGGCCAAGAGCTTGCTAATTGTTGGAGAGGCGGGGCTTCAGATTCACGCACGACAGACGGCTAGATTTTTTGAAGTGCTGTTTGCTCGCTTTCGATTTTCAATCAAAATAGAGTTTTAAAAAAGCTCCCACTCAAGAGGAATTTATTCGATTTGTGCGAAATTTTCACAAAATGTCAATTGATATCTCGGCTGCAAAACTGTGTCGGGGAATTGGGAAATTCTTAAAAGAGAGCTCTTGACGACGTTTCCCGCATATCTACTCGGATTATTTTTCGCCTTTTTACGGAAAGCATGATAACTTTTGAACTAAATCGAATTTTGAAATTCCCCGACGCAGTTTTGTAATACGATTCCTCTGAAATGCGACAAAGCAAACAGATTTTTAAACTTTAAAATATTTTCGGAGTCGGAACTTCTGAAAGCCATCTCACTAGATCGGAGAAACGGGATGGCGGAAAATTCGAGATTTTCAAAGAACTCAAAACTTTTTATGTATTCTTGTAGCCAATTTTATAAGCTTTAAAATGATACATGGATGATTTATCTACGATGTGTCCTCGAGGCGCTACATAATTTAGACTGGAAACGCACCCTGAAGGTATCCGGTAACCTTAATAACTCCGGTAAGTTTGTTTTATGAGGGTCCACAATAGGGTCCTCAGATCCCGCTTTCCCACCTCATTTTTTCTCTTAATCCCACCATCCCACCCTTCTTTAGACTTCCTTACGTTGAAATCCCGATCCCACCCTTATGTTTTTAACTACAATTTCTGTTCTGCGTTAATTATTACAATAATGATAACATGAAATACCCACCTTCATTAAAATCCGGATAGCTGCCAAGTAAACAGACTAAACACGATTTGATGTTTCGGACCCTTGGACGAACACGCAAAGTCACACAAACGGTACGAGACATGCTGTTGACATATGGAAGACGAAAATTGTTCGTTTTGAAGAGTTAATCTGCATTAAACACACGGTCACGTGGAAATTATAATCCCGTATCCCGCCCCCTCAAAAACATGAAATCCCGCTTCCCGCTCGTACCTGAAATCCCGCGTCCCACTCCTGTTTTTAGTTCGCATCCAGAATCCCACCCTCGAAATAAGCCCGATCCCGCCATCCCGATTGTGGACCCTCTTTTATAACTCGACTTAATTGCAGGCCATCGGTAGCGAGCACGCAAAACTTTATTTTCTCCCACTCTTTCACAAGGTTTTCATATTCCCAACCCAAAATAGTTTCTCTCTTCGAAAAAGGTTCTGCTTCGCACATCGTCTTTCGCGTAAAAAACTCCGTCATGATGAAATAATTGGATCGTAGTAGCATGGAAGCGAGACTTGTTTCCGTCGCGTTCACTTGATTTTCACTCGCGCATAACGTTCTTATGCTTAAACATCGTAAATTCATTGTAGATTTCAGATTGTCCATTCCCTATTGTTGGCGAAGTGGATAAAATAAAATAAATTTGCTTCGATAGTATAAATCAAAGCTTTCTTTAGGATACATTTTGGTAGATTTATTGAACGGTAATTTCGAGGTCTTTTTGAGCAGTTCAGCAAAATAAGACAAAGCCAGGGTTTGAAGCCCTTTCGCATCAATCGTCGGCAAACAAAAACTGCGCGACGACATAACGGCTGCGAAGGTACTGTTATAAACCTCCTTTGCAGACGTTTTTAGTTTCGGTCCCATTCTTTAATTAGTTACCGAAACTAAAAACGTCTGCAAAGGAGGCTAAGGTACTGTGGGCTCTTGTAGAACTGGTTTATTTTGGAGGTTGCAAGTGCGTATGTTCAACGGGAAAAGCAATCGTTTGGTGGCAGAGGTTTTTCTCGGCGACAAAGGCAAGAGACGAGAAACCTGCTCGCAGGGTCCTCCCCTCCCAAGAAGGAAATTATTTCGAGTGTCCGATAATAGGTATCGCCTGTACGATAATAGGTTTGTCAGCAACGGACATCTTCAGGGTGAATTAGCCCAGGGGGATAAGCGGCGGATTTTTCAGGCTATTAAAAGGAGAATAGGCCATCCCAATAAAATGTTTTGTTTACCATCGCCCGACCAACCCATTTTGGCCGGGAAAACGAAAAAAAGAATTTCATAACTACCTCTTTTCCTAACTCTTAGAGTTTTAGTAGAGGAAAAAGTAGTCGAGGAATACAAAATTATTACGCGAGTCTTCGTACTGACTACTTGGTTCCAGATCCCTAATGTAGGACTGCAGGGCGATAGTAAACGAAACATTTCATTGGGCTAGCCATAGTGAAATTCGGAAGGAATCGGAATCTACAAACTTAGTCACAACTACAAAGATCACGAAGGAAGAAAACATTGGCAATAAGCCCTCTTCGCTGGAAGCGATTAAAGTTATTAGCAAAAGGGTACTTGAAAATGCAATTCCTGCGATTTACTCGCTTTTAGAAGTTCCAGTATAACAGGGCCACCTTTTTACGCTTCTGGAACCAGTCATTCAAATTGCAAAACAGTGAAGATATCAATCTTCTCTTGTTTCAATGCTAGTTTTCACTGCCACAACGGCATGCACTCGTCGATCGCGCCTTCGGTAAATTAGCGAGGATCTGGCACCCACATTGCATCAGGGAATAATAGTCTGAATCAATAGACAACTTTATCAAAAGGCAACTCCCCTTATTTGCACTGACTTAAAATAGTGATTTCTGAAAGTTACTTTACATTTTCTAAAATTCTTTCATTTAATTTCTCTCATTAAAAATTCATGACCCGATTGACCAACCACAATCTCTAATCTGGTCAGGTGGATGAGGTGAAATGCCAGTTGAAAATCACTAGCGTTTGGAACAGATTTTCATCACCAGTGATGAAACTGTTCTTAATCTACATATTCATGAACCACTAACCCTTATATAGCGATGTTTCGTGTTGACAACAATCATTTGTTATGCTAATGTCAGTCATGATTTCAAAGGCCGCTTTGTCAGGAACCAATGGATCTGGCTGGCACATTAATAACGTGGCAGTAAACATCCGACTGTACTGATAAACTACAAGTGAGGAGTGAAGAAGTATAGAATAACAGAAAGAAAGTGTGCCTCTCCACTGGAGATGGAACCTCGACCCTTCCGACTGCTTGTACTAACTCTTGCCCACTACACTATTTAAATCACTGCCAGCAAAAAAGAATAATAAGCCATCTATGGAATAATTATATACGCCAGTTAAACAATACTTGCTAATGATGTTTGAAAAGAAGCGTATGTATTAATCTTCGGTTAACCATTCGCATGAGAAGTCATTTCAAACACTCATTCGTGTTTGAAATAGTACCACAACAATTTTTTTAGACTTATGTAACATTTTCCAATTTATAATCGCTAGTCACATTCAACGGTCAATAGTGGTACTTTGTGTATCATGTACAACTTAAATTCACGCCATACACATTCGAAAATATATTTGCAGTACTATGGGATTTAGAGCACAATAGCTACTAACCAAGTAATGATTTCCATATGCCACACTAACCTAATTTGCAAACACACTATGGTCCTTGTACTTTATAGCCAGCTTGTTGCCTCTTCCGGTTTTTTTTTTTGGTCATGTGAGCTGCTAGAGTGGTGGGACAGAATAGGAACGAAGAAGAATTGGCAGAAAAAAAATCGGGGAGGGAGATTTCACTACCCGGCCGTTCCTCTCCGCTCCTGCTAGCAGACTAAAAAAGTTTGTTAGAGTATCCTCAATTCTATAGTGATACAATTACAAAATATAGATGTTACTGTTGTCGAGTCTGACTTAACATACAATAACTGTATATAATAATTATGTAGCAGCAGGATACAAAACAAGACCTTAAAATATATTGTCTTTATAAAACACAGCCACACATTACATTTTTATCCTCTGGTAATAAAAACTATTCAGTAGTTTGTCAGAGACGTTTGATGGAGCACACTATATGTGCACATGCTCTGCGAGGACTGGACTTCCATTGCAGCAGCATGAAGTTTCTTAATGAAGCTTGGAATACCTGTGGACAAAATATAATAATAATATTACCAGATACAGCAATCAATACTGTCGTGTTTCTCTTTTTCTTCAGAACTTCGAATGATTTACACAATAGGAAAGTTGTGTATTCTTGTGAATGTGTTGGGATAAGCCCTCAATGGTCCCGGGAGGGGGAGGAACCTATTTGATAAATAATATGTGCAGCCACAAGGTTCAAACCCTGACCATGTTCGACCCCAAACAGGGAGCTCCAAAATCCCAATAGAGGTAATCGCCTAACTCTGTTGTCACCCAAATCAGATCATGTGATGTAAACACACATTACTCTGGAGAACTGACTCTTTGAAAATTAATTATATTCAGATAGGCATGACTGCATTATGATTAGAATGAAAAAGGAATAATTCCCCAGAGTAGCATCTGTTTACATCACATGATCTGAACTGGGTGGCAACAGCTTTAGCCGATTACCTCTATTGCCCTAATTTTGTAAAAACTGACCCTGACTACCCAAATCCTGACCATCCCCCACTACACACATATATATATACATATATATATATACATATATATATATCACGTCATAAAGAGGAATACCACGTCATAAACAGGAAACAGGAATTCAAGGAGAAACCCCAATCTTTCAAAATTCAAGGACGTTTCAAGGACCTGGCATTATCATGACCTGTGCAAACCATGCCAACTGCTGCTGTTTTGTGGTTTATTTTTGTGAAGCATTCACATTTATCCTCACTATCAGATATCACATATCTAATTCAGACTCTCCATAAATTGAAAGAATGTCAATGTCACACTTTGTCATCACCAAAAATGTGAGTGATATGTTGAATACTTTTTGAGAAATCGGCTTTTCAAAACTGCAAAATTTAAAAAGAATGTACATTTGTATGGTACCTTGAAGTTTTATTTAATATGCTAAATATGAGACAAAAATATAAACAAAGATTGTCATATTCAGGGTTCTCAGTAGAAGCCGGGAACCGATGAATTTTGCCGGCTGTCAGGTTAAAAATAGCTGCCTGTTTTCCACAAATGTTTGGCCATTTATGATATTTTAACCTACCCTATCAATCTTTTAACCACCTGTGAAACACTATGTAGCCTCGTTTCAATTTCTACTGACAATCCTGCCTATTTGATTTATCGATTCATTTACTGAGTCAGGACCAATACCATCTTTGCTAATCATACCACCATGACGAAAACAAGTTACAGGATGCCCAGGGACAAAACATCCAGGTTCAATATTATTAATCGTTTCATTGCAATGCTTCACCTACATGTAGTAGCTTTCACTGTTTTTGTTCCCTGGGCATCCCATATGTTTAATTCAATATGGTGGCACTATCAGCAAAGAAGTCTATTAATTTCTCACCAGACGAGGTCGCAAAACTTGTGCAAGCTGATGGAATAGTAGTCTTTGGATTGTCATAGTAAGACAAAACAAAATCCAGTCCATCCTACAAGTGATCAAAACAATTACATTTTAGTTAAATGCTTTGTTTTATACATGTTGAGGAATGAAGAGATTTGCACTATCTGTAAAACTGACAAGCTTCATAAAAAAAAACTATTCCAATGTCAACGTTTTCCACCAGATGCATTTTGTAGATTTATGTCCCTCTGTTTGAAGCACAGGGCTCGAATTATAAAAACAATTATGAAAATTTGGTCACTAGTTTAGTCGCTAAAAACATATAACCAGTGGCCTTGGGACAAAAAGCTGCGCCCACTAGATATTTTAAAGAGACTGCTTTAAAATGGGGTCTGACTGAAGGTTCATGTTACTTGGTTAAAGGGAAATGGAAAATGAAGCATAACACATTATATTCATTTATTTATTACTACCAGAAACGTTTCAGTTGCAAGTGATATAGCAATTTAGTCACATGTGGTATTGGTCACAATTTTGAGCCCTGAATTGAAGCTTGTTATTATCTTGGGTAGCTGAGTGCAAAAATATTCAGGCACATTTCAAGGGGGATACTGGTTTACCAGAATAATATTAACAATAACTTGCCGACTACCTCATCAAATGTTCTATGTGGAGAAATGACCATCTGTGAGCCATATTCTGTGACCCTTACATGGTCACCTTTCTCTGGACATCTTGGGTGGCTGGTTGCTCTGTGAACATACAATGTAATGAGGACATTAATTTTTAGCACTGATATCTTCAGTGTTAAAACATAATACTGCTGACGTAAGGATTCAGTCGAGACGATGATACACCCTGGACCCGGTTGTTCGAAGCTGGGGTAACTTTATCCCTAGGATAGTGGTAAATCTGTAATTGTAATCTGTACAGTTTACCCTCGGGTTAGTGATTTAACCCAGGGGTAGCGCTTACCCTTGCTTTGAACAACTGGGTCCTGGGGGTGCGAATCCCTTAGTATATGGCACTGACAGGGATGCTCGTAACCACTTATGTTACTGACAGTGACTAGCATTGATTTGTCAATGAGGTTAGCTCTTTCTAATATCCTCACTCATTGGCTGACAATAATAATCCGCATCATGGTCTGCACAGGATGTGAAGCTTGTCATATCTGACTGACGCAAGTGTAATTACCTGGTATCTCTTCATTTTTATTGGCTTAGATTGTGTCAATCAAAATGTTATGCTTGGGATCAAAGTCCATCCAGAAGAGTAGAACCTTGGACTCCATTCCAGAGGTCAAAGGTTCTTGTCGCTCTTTTGTAGTAAACTCAGCGTGATGTAGCTCTGGCACCCAGGGTACCCACTAATTTGAAACATCCACAGTTGTAATAATTATTGTAGCACCTTTTAGGGTACCCAAAGTAAGCCAGGAAAGTAAGACAGAAACTACTTGTCAGAAAAATAAAATTGTTGTTTAACCTTGGCACTCCTCTATAAAATCAGTTAGTTTGGGGATTGGTACCTCTTTGGGGTAAAACAAAATTTGAGCCACTTTCTGGTAGTACCTTTTATGGCATCCTTTTAAAATTTTCTATGAGCATCCCTGTCACTTTTATGAATATGGGACGATACAAGCAACTTAATGACTAAAATGGACAAAGGACAATAAGAGTCAGAAAATCAATAATATTGTAAGTAGTGTCTGTATGTGATCTGGTAACCAGGTTATCTAATTTTGTAGATACAATGGAAGAAGACCCCCCAGTGAATAAGATCACAATCACTCTACGAGAGTTTTAGCACATGGTCTGTCACTGTGAACACTCAAACCAGTGACTCTAACCTCGCTTATTACTACATGGATTTCATAACCATTATCAGGGATGGAAAGGAAAATGAAAAGATCTGTGATTTTTGAGAAGGCTCAGTGGCAAAACTTGATCACTAATTACCGATTACCAGCCACCCATTATTTCCATCCCCAATTATAGTATTTTGTAATCATTCACTGGAGAAAGATCAAGCATAAATGAAATAAAAAAGGAACTATCATGGTAATTCCAAATGTAAACTAATAAATGGTCTCTTCTTTTTCTGTTAGGATTCTTAGAACATCACTAGTCTCATCTTGACATTACCGGTAAACATTTATAAATACCAAGATGGGTATACACAAGTCTGTATTGTTGTAGTGTCTACTTCTTCCCTTTGCTGGTATTTATGAATGTTTGACATCAGAATGAGACTAGTAATGAGTGAATGCATAGATCTGTGTCATCACACACAGGGATACATGTATTTTTTAAATTGAAACAGGCCTTGGTGATTTTTCCCTTAACTTACTTTGAAACAAGAACCATTTTCTTTGATTTTTCGTCAACCTAAGGGACAAAGTACAATGTAATTCAATCAATCATTGAATCAATCAATCAATATTAGTTCATTTGATCCTTTAGCAACAAGACCTGTATTGGAAAGAGTTAAATATTTTAACACTTAAGCACACAAAACATCAAAATACTCAACTCTGCTTCAGTCTAGTCTGTGCATGGTCCGTCACTGTACTATTACAGTACACGCATGTACATCTCATGTTCGTTATCAGGGCTGTCAATAACTTTTTAATCACCTGTTCCTGATGACACTACACCCATAACATTTGCTTTACTTTGTGAGCAAATTGAATCGAACATAGCGACCATCATCCATTGACAGAGGTATTACAGCTCTTATGTACAGCCCTGGTTAAGTAGCCCTTTCTATAACTTTTGAAGTACGGGACATAATTATAAAAAAGTAGGCAACAGATAAGATTAATTTATCGAAAGTAGCCAACTTCCTTTGTTAACCGTCTGCCCTTATTGAAATTAAGGGCTGGTTGTGATTGCAATAATTATATAGTCATCATATACATATGTCAAGCAGTTACATGTACCTTTGATTTTCTGACAAAGACGTAGTCTCTGCTGGACAAGGGGTACTGAAATAATAAAAATAATGTTTATATATAAACAGTATGGCATGTACATGTATCATTACATCTAAACATGTATAAATAATTAATATACAATGCACATGTACTGTACGTTTTTAGAGACCAGGCAGAATTATAGTTTCACAATGTTTACCTTCCATATTTATGGCTTGTACAGTAGCTGGTCAAAAGATGGAAACAGCCTGGGAAATGGCCTGTGGCCTGGTTATTACGGTACCCACATCTCTGTACATGTATTATTATTACATGTATATAAAATTATGGTGTGTATGTGATCTGGTAACCAGGTTATCTCACTTTGTAGGTACAATGGAGGAGGACCCCCCAGTGAATAAGATCACAATCACTCTACGAGAGTTTTAGCACATGGTCTGTCACTGTGAACACTCAAACCAGTGACTCTAACCTCGATCTTGTACATGCTATTATGCCTAGGCATATTAAATACTGTATTAGCTATGTTAAATACATCTTAAAATACTTACAGGGTATTTCATAATCCAGTGAAGGACTTCACAGTCTCCTGTTGGGTCTCTGTCAATAATATCAAGTTTTAGTGCATACTGGTCCCACATTTTACGATATTCTGTGTCAACCTGAAGAGAAAGAGCAATAAAAAAGGTTAATATCTTATATAATAATATGCTAGGTGTTGGTCTGTCTGTGTGTGTGAAACACTCATACCACAGGCAGCCCGAGCTGTCGATCTGCGCGTGGAAGTTCCACAGGTCCCTACTGTCAATCTGCATGTGGAAGTTCCACGGGTCCCTGCTAGTTATTTATAATATTCAATAATGTATTTTTTTCAGAAGTAACAAGCATCCAAGCCCAAGCAGAATCATCATCATATAATTATAATTATATTATTTATCAAACTCATTAATAATTCATGAAGCAAAAACAAAGGGAATCACTGAGTGATAAGTGATCTTTAAGTCTGCTACAGATTTAGTCCTGATTTACATAAACTTTTGCTTCAATTTTCTCGGCCAAAATAAGTTGTATCGCCAAAATAACTGAAAACATGACTATACAGTTGTACATCTAGATGTTTGATAAGTCAGATACAGCATTTGTATCTGTACTTTATGGGATTTACAAACTCGCTTTCAGCTCCAGTCTGTGAATACCATAAAACACAGCCACTCATTTTGCATCTATTACTTATCAACTCATTAATAATTCATGAAGGAAAAACAAAGAAAATCACTGAGTAATAAGTGATCTGTAAATCTGATGCATATTTTGTCCTGATTTACATAAATGTTTGCTTTCATTTTCTTGGCCAAAACAAGCCATATCGTAAAAATAACTGAAAACATTACTCTATACATGTACATCATTCTATACATTATTTTGATAAGTCAGATACAGAATTAGTGTCAGGGCTTTATGGGATTTACAAACTCTCGCTTTCAGCTTGAGTTTGTAAATCCCATAAAGCATGGCCACTCATTCTGTATCTATTACATGTACATAAATCATTATTCGGCAAAGAATGCACAAGAACACAAGAAATATGAGACTATTGTATAGTAAAAATAAAATGGCTCCCAGTTGCCTGCTTAGCTTAGTGCAGTTGTTGCAGATTAATTTATATAATAAATGACTTAGTCAGCTAATACAGTTGTGTATTTTTACTCTTCGTACATGTATGCATTTTGTCTTGCCAAAACACAATATTAGCCATATTAGCCAACTAATAACTTCTGCACTTTATATACTATTTTTGTATTATTAAAGGGGCCATCTCACCCACAGTGCTTAGCACGCTCACATAGCAAAGCGGCCATTTGATGCCATTGAAATCCAGAGTTTTATGGCAGTGGTTTTAATCTTCTCTACATCTCTGCCATCCTTCCAGCTATCGTCACAAAAATCATACTAGGTTGAACCTTTTTAATTGCTCTTCCTATTCAGCCTCTTATTTAAAGTGCCACTACGACGAAATTTGACCATTTCTTTTGCCACTTTTTTGTATTCCAAAAGAACAAACAGTGGCAGAAATATCCAAATCAGTGAAAAAAGTTTGCAAAGGGGCCAATTAGACCACATATTTTAAAGAGAGTTTACCGGCAAAATCACATCCACCATTACGCGAATCCGCCGTTCCCATGGGCGAGGAATGCCGTCATTTTTTAGCGTATGTCACATCATACACTCAAACGCATTGTTCTCAAGTTGCTTCGAACCGATACATTTCTTCTTATAAAATTATATTGGCTACAAACTCACACTGCAAAATTTACTGTGGTTTAGTAAATAACGACCTAAAATCTGCATCAGATTCTTCAGAACATAGTAATGTGTCTTTCTGTTTAAATTTATTGCACTGCAAATTTTACTGTGGTTTAGTAAATAACGACCTAAAATCTGCATCAGATTCTTCAGAACATAGTAATGTGTCTTTCTGTTTAAATTTATTGCTGGATGTAGATGATTGAGGAAATAGAGCTGCTGGCGACCGAGTTGAAAGCTGGACGAATAGTCGCTAAAATCGCTTGGGAAGTGGCCTGCTAGTAAATAGTGCTAGCTAGCAGAGGTTTCTTATCTTTTTGGGGTAATTTTTTACCAGGGTATTTTCCCTGGTTCGGCTTTCAGGTTGTGCTGTTACTGGATCCGGGCTACAGGGAGAATTCAGCAGAGAAATCACTAAGGTAATGATCAGTTTATAAGTCGTAAGTTTGTTTTATAGTGAAACCTGGATTGCTAGTTCGTAAATAAGAGAGATCGAGAATTATCTTTGTCCAGGGCAATAGATTTTCCGGCAAATCTACATTCTAAAATACAATGTAATTGCTATAAAACTAAATCACTCTCTTGTCTAACATGAAATCGTGAGTGACAAAAATTTACTAGAGACTAAAAAAATGTATTGAAACAGACTGATCTGCAGCTTTTACAGTGGCAATCACAGAACCAAACTTTGCACGCCCCCGTTTCTGTTTCACACACAAAGAACTGAAACAAGGTACTTCATGAAATAATATTCATTTGGTGGTTTCTTCTGTGGTTTAATATTGTCTTGAAAATAAAATTAGCAGGAAAGTAAAAGGCATACTACAGGTTTATCTGTTTATAGGAAACAGCAATACGAGTTATTTATGGCAAACTATCTTCTCGGCAAATGTAGCTGCTTAATATTTTTCTTATGAACTGTTATATTGGACTCTGGTATGATCTTACCAGCTATTCCATGTGATACAAACAATTATGGAGAAGCTTCTGTCCTCAAAACGTACACAAACCATCCTTGCATGAGGCTTGAAGATAATTACAAACCATATTCTTGGTACTCAACTAAAAGGCTTGAATGTAGCGAAATGCCAGCTTTGTGATTTGTTAAATTGCTACAGTCCTGTACAATGCACAAACTTGAAGGATTATTTCTATTCAAAATGTTTCGTTTGCTTTTCAAAGTGGGAAAATGGTACACTTTCTTGCTACATATGTTAGTCCGAGTGAATGTTTGTATGGGAAAAGTAGCCACACGTGTTGTTGTGTTAAGTGTATGACGTCATGTACGCTAAAAATGACTAGGCATTCCTTGCCCCCAGTCCAAAAAATAAGACTTCCCGTCGTCGTATCGAAAAATGGTTTGAACTGGTAATAATATACCCACTCTACTTTATGAATATGAGAAAAAAATGATATGTCAAAATTTGATCGTAGGGGCACCTTAAGTGTTTTCAATTATTTGGTCATGCAAATTTTAGTTTTATTTCAGGTGGCTGTAGTTCTCTGATTGATGCCAGTCTCGTTCGTCCTCAACGAAAGGAAACAATTGTCTGTTTGTGTCCACGATTTCCACCTACATGTACAACATGGAGAAGCTATTCTGACCATTAATCTTTATAATTATGTAAAGATATATTAGTGCTTTTTAGTTAGAGTATCTACTATCTTTGAGCCGATTTGGGTTTTTGAACACCATTGCTGGCTTACGTGACCATAATTTGCAACAAAACTCCACTTGAAGAACAGTTTCCTAAAATCTTTTCAGGGCTTTGGCGTTTAACTTGTGGAAACAAAAGCATGCTAAGCACTGTGGGTGAGATGGCCCCTTTAAACATATAACAATGTTTTACAGCAGTTAGTTGCAACTGAAAAGAACACTGACGCATTCATACCTGGGTGAAATAAAAAGACCTTGCATTGATGTCACAGAATGATCCAAACACTGAAAAAAAAGCTGTTTGTTTGTGTGTTGTTCTCTCCAGCAGTGCAATCACACAATGTAACACATCTAATGGAACATTATATATTATTATATTACTAATATGAGGTCAACTGTCTGTGTATGCAACCAATAATTTTGAATCAGGAGATTCCCTATTGTAGCATGCACTACCAGAGCAGCTATGGAAACCATGTATCTTGAGTACATGTGAAATATCCGAGGGATGAATGCTATTTCTGTACTAGGTATACATGTACCATAGAATCGCTAAAGGCTTGTGCAATTATTAGAACTTTCAAAATATGACTCAGTGCAATTTCCTCTACATATTTCGCACTGTATGTACATCAGCTCTGCCACTCTGAAAATTGTGCATCATGGTGCCATGAGCAGCACCTGCAAACTAAAAACTGACAACTTTTCACTTAAATCCGAATCAATTTTCTGCAGTTTTTCACCTTTTTCCAAGGCTTTCTTTATCAAATATGTGACTGGAATAGAGCATTTTCAATGCTATGGTAAATTTATGCCAGAAACTTTGATTTTGAGTTACTTGGAAAAGTGTACCGTATTTTATTACGTACAAGCTGCACCTTGTGTAAAAGCACACCCCCAGTTTGGGAGCTTCGTAAAGCACTCAGTATTTAAAAAAAATTGAAATGGAATAACCTTGCATAATAAGCTGCACCCCAAATTTATGATACTCCACATTCCTTTCCAGCTAAAAGGCAGACTTGTTTGAGCCAAATTCAAGACGAAAATAAGCTCAGAAATCACAAAACATGGAGCCACTTTGTTGTCTGCCATAATGGATGCAAAACATCTTGTGGTCATCAGTTTTCTTCACCAGTGGTGCAATTCAGCAAGGCTGCCGAAAAATGAGGGCAACAGAATTTTATGTGGTTAGCTCACGTTTTTCAGTATTTTCACCACATTGATGAACCATAAATGTCTACTGGCATTATGCTTGAACTACAGTCTGCTCTTAGCCAATCAGAATCAATAATTTTGTTCATGTATGTTATTAGTAACACAACTGTCTAATCCAAGACAGTGTACTGTAATGACAGCTTCGAACTTTGCTCTACCTTTATATTCATAAATCCCACAATCCATATGCCGTCTCCATACAGATAGCTGGCATTGTTCTGTTAGTTTTTCCCATGGCTTTGCACTACAGTCTTGTTCTCTGTTTTCATTCTCCTCAGTAGTTAGATTCTCTGTACATCTGAAAAGGTGATTGGCACAGACAACGGTAATTTCCATGTAATGCTGGATAACCTTTTAGCAACCTCAATTTTCTAAGTTTAAATATATTTACCAGCTACAGTGTATTTTTAATCACCCAAATTGTTGTGGTTGCATTAAAATCTTGTAGAAAGCTTTACTCCAAAGCATGTGATGCTAGTTTGGCAACAACCACCAAGCATTCATCAAGATCTTTATTTCTACTTTAATGATTTGCTTTAATTTCATTTTTTAAATGTATTATTTTTAATGAAAATACTGCAATAAAATGTTAAACGAGACTTGCATTGGGTCTTCATCTGTTTCTTGGCCACGTCTGTATGCAATAGCAAGACCTTCCCATATTTGATCGAACAACAGCACCAAGTCGAGATTGGGGTACACAAAAATACAGTAAATGTATGAAAATGTCTACTCCAATGGGCTAGTCCAAAAAAAATCCATACCCCCTGTTGAGGAACCTTGGATTGCCCTTTTTTTACCGCTCCTCTGGAATTTCTGAAAATACCGTAAATTATGACACCCCCCGTGGAATTTTCATCTTGAATAAAACCCCTCCCCTGGAATTCCACATATTTTTACTTAAAAAAGGCCTAGACCCCTTGGAATTCCAAAAGAATAGTATCCTTCCCCTGGAAATCATAAGGAAAAAACAGCCACCTCCCCTGGAAATCCACCTTTAAAATCAACCACCTCTCCTGGAAATCCAAGGTTCCTCAACAGGGGGTGCATGTCTGTTTTGGACTACCCCAATCTCGACATGGTGCCATTGTTAGTGGGCATTGGAGCGGAATGCAGGAAAGGTCTATTTCTTGGGTTGCAATCAATCCCTGGAGATTCAACAGACAAAGATGTGGCAGCCATGTTGGAGGACGGAACAAAAAACACTAATGAGAAATCTTTTGTTTATGTTCCTCTAACATGGCCACGGTGACGGCATGTGCAAACAAAGAATTTCAACGAATTTGAAAGATTTTATGAGTAGCGTAAAGGGGTCAAAAATCACTTAAGATTCACTGAAATTGCATACAGACATAGCCAAGAAACAAAATAATGAAAACACAATGTCAGTTTCATTTAAGGCATTAGTAGAGCTTGGGCTTCCTGTGTCAAGAATCGATGCAAAAAGTTTTTTTACTGTGGTCTTTTGCTCAAAATTATAGCACTTACTTGATAAGGTCTTCTTCAGTAATTCTTTCTCTAGCCCAGAAAAATCCTCCAACACTTAAAAGAACCGCATCAGAGGTACATTTTCTCGTTTCAAATGAATTTTCAGCCGAATTTTCCAGTTCATCGGCATCGTGCCGATCACGTGGCCGACTTTTGAGTCCGTGGTGTCGATGCAAACTGCGCCTTCTCTGCTGTTTTCCACTTTGCTTCGTTATTAAAGTCCTCTCTCGTTCTATCCTGAGTTTTTCACAAAACAGTTTCATAGCTGTCGATAAGCTTTTAAGGTTTATTCTCGGAGGGAGAGTATATGCGCCATTTGGGAAAGAAAATTTTACACCCAACTTGGATCCAAGTAAACTGGGATTTATCAGGTCAAAGTTCACCTTTGAACGAACAGCGAAGCACAACTGTGTTGATTTGTGGAGTATATAAGGTCCAGTGGTAGCCATTCTGTTGTTTGACACAGCCTAGAAGTTAAAATGTTGATATAGTTGGAAACATGGCGGAGTTATGTAGTAAGTGACTTGTCCATGCACAGTTCGCGCAATACAGTCTGCCAATGTGAAGAAAGGACAAGGTCCGAAGTGACGTCACACGAGTCTAGACACTAAAGGACAAAGTCCATCACAAGCTCGCGCCTTTCACGTGCACTAAGCACAGGGATCCCAACATAGCCCATAATGCTTTGCACTTTATATGCAAGTACATCACTGTCGTTGTCATGGCCTATAATAATAATAATAATAATAATTTATTTACCGTCGGTAACGCAGGAAGTGGTTGCCCAATCTCCCGAGCCAGGGGCTCATGATATAAGCGCTCGACAAATTAATAGTAACAAAATATAAAATTTGTAGTAGGACAATAAAGCTAGGGCATGACATTATAACACGAATGGAAGCTAAGATAACTCTAGTTTCAACTATTTACATATATATAGTAATATTGTTAGTACATAGCAATATGGATAAAGGCTAAGAGAACTCTAGTTCAAACTATTTACATATATACAATAATAAGTAAGCAAGTCTAGCTATACTAATATCATACGATATATATACAAACTCCAAGTTAAAGGTGCCAAAATTTAAAGATATCAATGTAAACTAAGTAGATCAATTATATAGGTGCATGTGTGCAAGAGCTAGTTAGAGGCAGTTTTTACACTGGCATCCAATAAAGTCAGACTTATTAAGATATTGCCGAAACTGTGTTAAAGAAGTTGTAGTTTTAGCTGCCGATGGTAGCTGGTTCCAAATGTGAGATACTATGTATGAAAAAGAATTATGCTGGAAAAGGCTGTTATAGGATGGCTGAACTACGTTATTACCGTTTTTACCGCTACCGCTACGTTTTCTTGTCGTCATAAACTTGCATGCCAGCCGAAATATTCGGGTTCAAATCAAATGAATTTCAAACCGCTAAATCAGCCTTGCATCTTTTTTTAAAGTAATTAGGCCATCCCAATAAAAATGCTTCGTTTACATGCATGAGTCTATTCCAGTGATAATTTCTTGAAATCTATTTTTAGATGTTTGGTTTATAATAACAATCCTGAAGTTCGACAATGTTTTTAAATTGAAAACAGCCATTTTTATATACAAAATTATGATGAAAAAGACAAACTACGTATACCATCAATATCATAAGGACAGCTTCAGTATGTCACTCTTATAATACTAGATTCGCCGCTAAGCAAAACTGTAATCGACCGAAAGCTCGAACTAACTCACACATGTAGGTTTATTTCGTCTAGAATCTGGGAAACAATTGATTACAATATAAAGTTTATACATTAAAAAAACCATACAAACAAACTCTTTTATTTACTCAAACATAGTTTATTAGCCATGAGCTTATTCTTATAACGTCCATGTTTACGTGAGTAATATCGTAGGCAGTGGTCAACTCGAAAGGGGAAGGGAGAGGGGGAGGGGGGTACTCCCACATAAAAATGGCGGGGATGCTCGTCGGGACGTTTTGACCCCTAAGAGGTACCAAAATGGGCGTGGCTCGAGCTTATTTTAACCCCTAAAAGGTACCAAGAACAGGCAGTAAATGACATCCATAGCATTATTTGACAATTAAACCATGTACTTTGATAACAGTTTTGTCTGGTAGCGTAAAACGTCCATTCTACTGACGCCCGACTTCTAAAAGGTACCGCGTCACATACAAATGTCAGCGCTTGATCTTGAGCACCCTAATAGGTACCAAAACCCGCGATTTTGACCCCTAAAAGGTACTGTTTGATATGGGGAGTCCCCCCCCCCCCCCCACCCCCCCTCCCCCGGGCGTCAATGCTCCTTTGACCTCACGATGTCCAGATGTCTATAATATATTTATCGTTCTATATTTAGCTGTACTTGCATTTTTTCCTTTTATATCAACGTCGTAACTTTGTAATAGAACATGTGCAAAAATAAACTGAACTGTGTTGTGCAGAGAAGTAGTTTATAAAGATTATACGAGGACCAAAAGTTATTTTTACGTGTCGCGAAACTAAACATTGATTTCATTTTTTTTATGGGGCACGAGGATTCGTTCTCTTACTTCATGGCTATCAGAACTGAAGTATCGACCCGAAAATAACGATAAATTATATAAAGAAAACAGACATAAAAAATAACTGGTAAAATCATGGTAAAATAAAGAAAAATCAGCGCAAAAGGTTCAGAAGAGAAGAAAACGGAAAAATGAAAAAAACATCGAAACTTGGAGCGCGCGCGCTGACGTTGTTCGAAATTGCGTCAACAGCGCGCGCAAACTAAAATTGAAAACTTTTCACTCCAATCACAGTTATTTATTTATTAAGCTTCGCCTGAAGGAAAAATACATATCAGGAATGATACCACGAACGATAGTTTTAACAAATTACAATGATGTAGAAACAAAATGATAAAAGGCAGGGTGACCGCAACAGCTAAAGCCAATTACTGCGGGCCCATGACACTGAATTAAATTAATAATAGTCAAAGAAAGAACTAATGATAAGGACTTCACAACCACACGGTGACTAAAAACAACAGGTTAAAGGACTGAGTAGGCTACGGACAGAGTTACATTTTACACAAACTGACTTCCATGTCTGGGCTATAAGATGTTTTCAGGGTTGACGTATAATATTGTAAAAGGTGAGACTTGTAGGAGGGCAGTGAAAGTGCTGGTTGTCGGGTTTCCTTAGGTAAAATTCGGTTCCAAATTCTGGTGGCTCTTATCATGTAGGATTTCTGATATGTTGTTGTTTTACAGAAGCGTTGCTTAAAATCAGTACCGCTGGCGTTATTACTAAACCTCGTTAGTCTAACAGGGCAGATTTCCTGTGGTAAAGCGTCGTTATTAAAATTGATAAACCCTCTGATAGCCTTAAAGAAAAATACCATATCTAAGTACTCGTGCCAGTAACACAGAGGTAGTAGACTGGTTCTTATTAGTCTATCCTTATAACTCGTTTCACAGAGAAATGGTAAATTCAAGATAAAGTTAGAAGCACGTCATTGCACGCGTTCTATACGCTGAATAAGTTCTACTGTCTGAGGGGCCCAGACTTGCGTTCCATATCCCAAATGGGGACGCACAACAGCAAGGTAAAGGGTACGTCTCGTAGAAACTGCTTTCACACTTCTTGTGGAACGCCTAACGTATCCCAAAAGCTGATTCGCCTTTGTACTCTGTACAACAACTTGTTTTTTCCATGTGAGATCAGATGAAATCCACACACCCAGGTCATGTTCTTCTTTGCAGCGTTCAAGAGGGGTGCTCTTCATTGAATATGGAAACGTGATCCTGTTCTTTCTCCGGGTTATGGTTTGCACCTTGCATTTCTTCTCGTTGAACGTCAGGCCAGATGTTGAAGACCATGTACTTAATTAAACCATATAGGTCTTGCTGCAGAAGGGTGCTGTCAGTCGGGTTCTCAAGCATGTTAAGGCATGGTTTTTGAGCAGTTCTGATAAAATATTCCAAATTCGCTATCTTTGTCATTTATGTATGAAACTTTGGAATAATACGGTAATCATGTGTCTTTAATGTTAAAACATTTAAGGATAGGTATTTCGGTGTTGCGAAGGTCACGTGACCTTAAGGCTGATAAAACCAAAAAATAAAAATGGGGTGGCGGAAGTTATTGTTTTGTTTCAGATTTTCGGTTCGAAATGTTAAGCTTGTTATGGGAAATGAGACTGTGTCCGGAATGGTTGACTTTTTGTCACTGAAGAGGATATAAATGGCGAAAAATGGTTCCAAGAATAGGTCACGTGACCTGTTTTCTATATTTTCGCCTTAACAGTCTATCAGGGTCAACCATTCCGGACTGATCTTTAAAGTCAACCACAAGTGTAATCAGATAAACACAAAATCGTTACTTAAAATATAAAATGTACCACCCCGTTTTTAGTTTAATTTTCAACTTTTTGTGATCACGTGGTTGGTCACGTGATAGACATTTTACCAAAATTTTATATTACGACGATTAAAAATGCTGAGATCAGCTATAACCACAATTATTCTAGTATTTGAGCAAATTCAAGTGACTCTTTTCAACAAAATAGCTGTAGCCTCGTTTTCATGTTCAAACCATGCCTTAACACGCTTTAGTTTGTGATACATTTAACTTGAAGAGTTTTGTGTCGTCCGCGAAGGCTGCTATTTTAGAGGAAGATACTGCGTCGGGTAAGTTGTTTACGTATAGCAAGTTGAGCCATAGTTAATAGAGTGGAGTGGTTAGGAAACTCAGGGACCTTCTTTGTTATATGTCTTTGTTAGCTTTTTTCAACCACTACCGTGCACAAAACACAATAGAAATTCCAACATGTTAATCAATCAGCCAATAGAAACGTGTGAGTTCAGTCGTTCAGGGAACGCTAATGAACTATGATCGTGCACAATCTTTTGTCTTACCCCTTCCAACATAAATCGCAGCACCTTTGTTAGCCCTTTTGAAGTTTGCCGGGTTTCCTAACCATTCCACTCTATTAACTATGGTTGAGCATAGGGCCATGCAAGAATAGATCCTTGAGGAACGCCCGATGTTACCGGTCGAGGAGGTTACCGTGGAAACCGTACTGGCGAAGTTTATTGACCAGGTGTGGCCGACTTTGTCAAAGGCTTTTGACATATCGAGATATATTATGTCAATCTGTTTTCCAAGGTCAAGTTGGCTTCCAATGTAGTCGAGGACTTCTACGAGTTGAGTAGCGCAGGACCTGCCAGAGACAAATCCATGCTGAACACGACTGATGAAGCTCAAGAGATGATCTTTAATTGAGTTCAGTACACACCGTTCCATAACTTTAGAAACCAGAGACAGTAGAGAGATTGGTCTATTAATGGCATTTTCTCATTTTTCGAAGTATTTCACTGATAAAATATTAGCCAGAAATACAGGGAAGTCAAAGCTAGCGTAATCAAAATCCCTGGAAAAACTTTGGTTTTAAGATACTTTGTGAAAATGTTTGTGCTGCAGAGATCGGATCTCCAAGACATTCAACCACAGGCTAACCATCCTCTCATTTTGTGTATTTGTCACTGATATTAATCCATTATTTCTTAGCAAATTGTGAAATAAAATATTCTGCTGTGTACATGTATGTGTTGATTTAGCGCGCGCTCATATTAAATACAGCTCGGGCTTCCTGTGGCTCAGGTTTGTTTACATATAGCTCGGGCTTCCTGTGGATCATCTCTCTAACTACATAAAAATACACACACACCCCATAATTTACTGCGACATGGCACTCTTGAATTTTATACCAAACTAACAATCAGCTATCACTTCTGGCTTTATATAATATAACAAATAAGGCAGCTGTATCAGTCGAACAAAGCGATAATGTGGACATAATTACTGCCTTGTATTGAAAATCTTGCAATTGGACTCAAATACTGCGACAGCCAATTTGTCTTCGGCTCAAATACGTGTTGCCTTTCTTAAACGTTATATTTTTTGTCCGCATAGTGTGGTGAAAACGTTTCAACAATTGTAAACCGAAATTGTCTGCTCCCTTTATAGAAAATCACGAAAACTTACTACACTGCATTTTGATGTTAGACTTTGCTTAGTCTTAAAAAGACCTCCGACTTTTGAAAATGTCTTTATCAATGATATTAAACATTAAACTTGATTAACACACATGTACAGGTTTGTCCATTGAAATATTTGCCCACACTTTCGGTGGATAGCGTTATTAAACCCGGGGGGGGGGGGGTTCTTCAAGGTAAGAAGGGTAGGGGTGACCATCCTTTGATCAACTGGCCGGAAATAACTATTTTACACTGACACACTTCCTTTTATCATTGTCATTTTCGATGGGCTTCGTACTGAGCTCTTCATTTGGGAACCAAAATTGCATATATTACTACGCGTCAGGCAATAAGGGCCCGGACGACATTCAAGTTAAATAAATCCTACAACGGTGTTCCTAATAATAGGTTGAAGATTGTATTGTATTCTTGACGAGAAGCGCTACATTTCATTCCTAACAATAAATGTCAGTTTCATGAAATTGACAACAAAAATCAGGGGTGAAATTTACGTGATTTTGATGCAAGGGCCCGATTTTGACCACAAAAATTAGGAATCCTGTCAGAGGGGATGATTTTGATGTATGACATTCATTTATATATACCTGCTGGCATTAAGGAGTAAAAAATAAATAAGATGAACAAGATGATCACTTTTTGGCCAAATATATTCTTTTCTGCAGTCATTCTACTCCCCGTAGCTCATAATATGATTTTAGCAATAGTACGAATTACAGCTTGAAACAATCGTCTGATGATAAGGAATCATTTGCGCCTTCTAAAATTGTGATCACACCCTCGTGTAAAAATATCGTAAATTTCGTCTTCGATTTCACTGGTCAATTTCATGAAATCAACAGTACTTGTTAGTAGCACAATGTGGCGCTCGCGATGCATATTGTAATCGCACCACAAGAATAAAAAACAATTTCAAAATACATTTACATATTATGTCGTCCGGGCCCTTTTTGCCTGACGCGGCCCATATATAAAAGTTATACTGAATTTAAACTTGAATTGGTTCCCTCATTTCTATTACACAACACTGATCATCAATGGACGTGTCTGACATCATGACCTGATTCCAATGCTTACAATAACAATGTATCATAACAATCCGGCAAAACCGACCTCTCATTAAAATGCACGCACGTTTGGTGTTTAGGCCTACTCATTTGCCGGCCATGGGAGATTGCGTAATGTTTGTCGAGACGCAACCAAAGTGCGGCAAGACCATGTCCGTCCGGCGACTCTCGCTTACAGATCTGTCACGTCACTGGCTAAGGTGTTTGCAAACATTAATGTTCAAGCTTTGTATGCAAGATCGGTATAGGTACATCATTTCCTGTCGGCTTCAGAGAAATTACCATTTGGAGACACGTTCGTGCTTAACGTACTGCCATGATGCGATGTTTTTTAATTTCTAGTCCTGAGACTGTGCACAGGGAAAACTTTCAGTGTTTATATAGCTGACGATAGGTCACTTGGATGCTGGCTATTTCTTTCTGCTGTATTTTTATTGAAAGTTAACATAATTATCGGGTTTAACTTTCGACGTAATTGCTAAAAGCCGAATTGGAAAGCTCTGGAATCCCCAAAGAAACTGGATCCATGCAACTGACCTAAAACATGCATGCATGACGAGCTATAGAACTAGAGTTTCGCCGAATGTGACTCATTTTGAAGCAACACTGCAAAAACACATCTTGAAAACAAACTGATTGTTTGGAGTAATTGTAATTGTGCCTATAGGAGGGATTAAAAGATGAATGACCACCAACAGTTCGAACAAATACTCTTAACAGTTTTGTTTACAGATTCCCGCTTCATTGCATTCAACACGGTTATGAATACGACAAAGAAAGAAACGGAATCATAAAGAGTTCAGATGCTGTGGCTTATGAGTGGAACAATTACACGTTTAACTACAAAGACAAAAGCTACTATTCGTTCTTACGTTCTTACTAATCAATCAGTTTTGCTGTAACCATGATACCAATGACGATTAAGAACCCCTACAGATAAAAAAGGAATTATTTATGTCCGACTTTTTCTTCAGTTGGGCATGCAAGCTGCGAAGAGTTAAGCGGAAACTTTGAAAATGACTTCACTTCAGCTGAAATTTGAATGGCAAAAACGTTTACAAGATGAATACGAGCAGAAAAAGGAGTTATTTGCTCATTTTAAACGGTTATCTACCAAGATGAAAACTAGAAAAACAGCACCAAAGAATGCCATATCACCTGATGACATTTGTATGACCTTCTTGGATGAGGAAAGTTTCGAGCTTGAAAATCGAACCGCGGAAGATGGCAAATCCATACCACGATGGTGGTCCTTGGGTGATCAGTATTTTCAAAGTCTGAATCACGTAAATTTGCGCAGCACGTTTTCTTTAACTGGCGATGAATCCGATTGGAAATTGCCGCCCACTGATTCTTTGGTGAGGTACAAGGCAAAGAGAGGTTTGCTATCAAAAATTCACAGCAATTCCGTTGCAGTTCCTACGGAACTAAACCCAGCACATGATGAATACGAAGAACCCGCCTGGGCAAAAGATGTGCATTTCGAAAAAGACGAGCTCGATTCGGCGGTAAACAGACTCGAGAAGATTTCTTTGGATGAGTCGATTATCTCGGCCCGAGGAAAAGAATTAGATACATCGAGAATTAGGAACCATTTTCAAAGACAAGTGAGGAAGAAAAGGCTCTTTAAAACTGTGTCGTCTCCCGCGAAATCGTTGGAGCGCATTCTGGAAGAAGATGAGAATCAAGCGGACAGGGTAGTGGTAAATCCTATGAAGAGCGAGAAAACCCAATACTCTTTACCAAAAAAGTCTCTAACTTTTACAGTTGCTGACCGCGAAAATACAACGATGAGAAATCCGCTAGGGATTTCCTTAAATAACAAGAGAGATAAAAGTAAAAAGGGTGGTAAATTATTAAAGAGCTGTTTTGGCGGTAAAGACGGGGTTGCTGCCTTGCTTAGGGCAGCAAAGAACAATAGTCTAGAGCAATGCAAGTCCCTTATTGACCGGGGAATATCTACTGAGGTTATAGATCAGCGCGGGTGGACATCACTCTATATTTCCCTCGAGCATGGTCGTTTCGAGTGCGCAGAGCTTCTGACAAAATTATGTGCGAATGTCAACTTCAGAAACCCGATGAAAGGGAGAACCATGCTGCATGAGGTTGCTTCTTTGGGAAATTATAGAGCTGTAGAATTCCTATTGGGCCAGGGAGCTGACCCAAACATACACGACGCGGAGGGGTGGCCTCCGTTACATTATGCTCTGAGGGAAAAGCACCTTAAATGCGCCGCGCTGCTATTATCATCCGAGATGGACGCGGCTTCTTACACAGATAAACGAGCAAAGGAATATAAAGACTGTGTTAAACTTGCTGCTGCGGGGAAATGGAGATACCAATGGCAACTAGATGTTGATTTAGATTCCAAAATTGATTTGTAACATACTATGGGCTCATATAGTAGAAGAAAGTTGGTCACAAATTCAACAAAGGTTTTTATGGTTGTAAGTGCACGTGTTACGTAATATATTCTTCAATGGATAGCTCAGTTCCTGTAAAAACTAGTGTTCGTCAACTAAAAGTCGATCAATTATAAAAAGTCGATTAAGGTATATACCGTAGAATCCCGGTTATAAGCCCGGGGCTTATACAACTTCGTAAGGGTTTTAGGGTGGTTTTGGGTGGTTTTGGCTTATAACCGGGGGGGGGGCTTATAACCGGGATTCTACGGTATGCTAACCGCCGTGGGAAGCGAGTAAGACCGGACGTTTCGAACGCTAGCCCTTTGTCAAAACTCAACGCATTAAGACTGAGGTACGAATAACTAACAGGCTTATTGTCAATTGTTAGGAAGGTTATCTAAACAAAATGCGGAATGCATACAATGAGCTCAATCACAACCACTGTTAACTAAAGCGTTATCGCAAGGATTTTGGCTGTCACTTTGTTCAAACATTTCCAACGATCTCTGCAATAGAACAGTTGGGAAAGGGAAGTGATAGAATTCGAGAGGTCTGTGGCTCGAGTCCAATTAAGTGCTACCAAAAATATATCAGTGTAGTTTGATCCCGTCTATTTTTCCAGACTAATCCCGTAAATTATATATTATGTTATATAACTCAGTCATGTATGGCTTTATTCTATAAGACACTGTATGTTTGGGCCCGGCGATAATTCAGCTGGATTGATTACCGCGGCCAACCTAACTATGAACTAAAATCTGAGAGGAACTTGCATGAAATTATACCTATATCCCTCGACCCAGCCGGTACTGCTGCCAAATTTATGGAAAAAAGTTGACAGCTATATACTACGATGGAGTAAATCTATGGAATAAGCTTCCAGCCGAAACATGCGTCAAACAGAGTCTCTTGACGGTTTCTTTTAGGAAACAAATGTTGTATTCAGTATTTTATGTTATTCCTTTAATAATTGTAATTAAGTTATTGTTATATATTATTATTGTTTAGATAGTTAGCCCAGTTTATACTTCTTGTTTGATAGTTTGTGATGTGACCTGTAGCCCTTTACTCTGATAAACTTTCTCGTGACGGTATACTGGAGTAAATTTGAGATAATTTTGATGAAGGATAGCAAAGATTCGAGTGGATGAAAAATACTGCTTTTAAGAGAACTCAGTTTAGAGCAACTTGAAATCGGTTCAGTATCCACTTTAATCCTCTTTGCCATCTTCTATCGAAAAAGAGGGTGTTTTGTACTTGGCGCTGTCAGGAGCCCTGGCGCTGTACAGAATTACGTCATGTTGAAAACTCATTAAAACTCATCGGAGACAAACTATTAACATGGCTAGGAAAGCATATTAAAATTACCAATTCTGCAATGTTTGAGCAGATAGTTCATATACCGAGAAACAGTTACGATGGAGCTAACAAAGTTCGGAAAAATTGACACTAAAATAATGTATGGTGGAGCAACCACCACCATACAATTTTCTGTATTTTTTTATCTTCGCAAGTCTATAACTTTGTAAGGAAAAAAGATAACCCCTAAAATGTGGCAACCCTGCTTATTTTGGGGTGCTCTTTTAAGTTATTTGCATCTGTGAAGTTTCACACTACCTGCGAGACTCGCCATTTATGTGACTCTTGTGTTACGTAAGCTTCTGGCAGTCCTTGCTGTGTTTATTTTAGGGTCACCTAAAATGGCTAATGGCTCTATCAATTCCAAACCTGCCCAGCCCCCCCCCCCCCCCCTCCCAGGAATTTGTGGGACATTTGATATTTTGTGGGACTTTGGAACGCGGAGTGCAAATCTCTTATAAAATTCGCTATTTTGATTCTCTTTGACCAATCCCCCAGCCCACCAACTTTTCTTTGCTGGCAAATGCCCCTCCCCCGGGCCAGAAACTTGCCGGATTTGGGGGGGGGGATATGCAGGTTTGGGATTGATAGAGCCATAATGCATGCATGCATCGACTCTGTTATGAACGGAATATTTATGTACCGTGCACAAGAGCACGTAGTTTGACTAAAATAAGAATAAAATTGATGTTGAACCTCAGTCACAACCTATCTTCTTAGACGAAATGTCCACAAAGAAGTACGACAGTGTCAAAAGTGCAGCTACGCAAACGTTATACTCGATACTTGTTCATCGGGCCAAAGAAATACCACATTTTATGTTATAGCTTATAATAAATGCTTTTACGTGTCTTCAGTTGCTATTTCGGTACCTAGGTATTCACAAATACTTCCTAACACTGACAGTAGAACGTCAAGTAATCCTTCATAATTAACCGAGTCTCAATGTACACAGGACCGAGTGAATAGAATGAACTGAACATGAACTAAAAATAACAGTCTAGACGAAAAGGTATGTATCAATATTGAAAACAGAAAAATCCAAATGTAGCCTGTGTTAGGGAGGGGGGGTTAGGGTTTAGGTTAGGGTTAGGGGGGGGGGGAGACGGGGAAAGGCCTCCTTCCTCTTTGTCCTTCCCCCTCCTCTCCCCACCCCACTCCCCCTTCGCTTGCCAAGCAGTAAGATGATGCGACAAGTGCACTTTAGAGCAATTTTCAAAACTTCATGCAGCAACATTAAAAGTATTCCTATATTGACGCAGTGAAATTGAACTCTTAATTGTACAAATTCCATTCTCTATGGTTAGCTATTAACCCTACCGCCTTTGGAGTTAATTGTCTTTCGAAAGGTAAAGACATAAACATAGTTCTTGAGCGACCTGCGGTAAAAATCCTTAGCAGAAACCATTAGTAAAATCTTCAGCAGAAAGAACGATTAATCGTCGCTTATCAGACCTTATCGTACGACGTATTCTGACAATCATTTTGATTATTTAATCAGAATTTCAAGTTTTCAATTTCAATTTCTTGAAGGTATTGGGTTATTTTAAGACAGCGGGAGGCCATGATGAGATTAGTAAACAATCTCCACTGGCCCTGGAGACAACAAATTGTTGGATTTACGACATTCGGTATTCAACTTATAATTTGAACACGACGGAAATCGGATACGTGTCAAAGTTTAACACATGACTGGTGTGTGCGAATTGTTTTATGGATTATGTAGAGTCAGTCAGTCTTAGTACGTTACGACCTGCCACACTTGCCGCGATCCAGTTATTCAGAATACGCGTGTAGTCGTTCCTGTTGTTTGAACTCCCAAGAGAGGGATGCCTGAGCGTCGTCGTGTTCCAACAATCAAGCGGAACGCAGCAAAGGCTATTTGATACCAAGGCAACCCTTCTCAAACTTCATGGCAAAATGTGAGTCTTCTAATTTGCACAAACGCGCGAAAAATGACTTGTCGCGGTGGGGAAAACGATTATTACCTTGATTCAAGTCAAGAATATGGTCTACTCGACGGATCAGGCTGTTCTACGAGAATAAGTTCCGATGATCTGAGGATTATAGAACGGCTTCAGCTTTTGACACAAAGGGTCGAGGAACTCGAACACAAATTAGAGACCAGTTTATCCAATCGCAGCGACGATTTGAGCTTCGATTTCAGTGTCAATGATTGCTCTCCTGTACCAAAAATTGACATTAAGGTACTCGCAGGACCCAAGCGTTCTCGATCTGGTCTTCATGACGATGAAAATTGTTATCCTGCAGGAGGGAGCAACGAATTAGATGGATGGGACGAAGCTACTGTTGAGCGTAATGCGTCTTTCATTATTATTCCTGTCGGGAACGACAAAGGTTCGGAGCTAAGTAACTTACAAAAGGAAAAACAAACTCAAACTGTCGAGTTACAATCGAGTGCATCAGTGAGTGTGTGGACGTCATTGAATGATCTTAGTCCAGTTCAGGAATCCATCGAATCCACCGAAGAGCTAGCGACAACTGACTCCACTCCAAGCGATGAAAATCTAGGCGAAGAGAGTTCGCAGAGTTCAAAAGTTGAGGAAAGTTGTTTCGTTGACGATTATAATGAAAAGGAAATTCTTGGGAGCTCGAGAAATAAAGGCAAAACTGTGAGACAGATGGCGAAAGGCATGTCAAATCTAAATGCAACATGTGTCGAACAAAACTCTCCTAATACTCAACGTTTTAGCTATGGATACACGATTAGTATTGCGGGATTAAGTCCTAGATATGAAAATAATAGACCTACTTTGGAGCAATTCGGAACTTCTGATGGGACGAGTATTTCGATGGTTAATGGAGGATGTGATAGAGTTGAGATCGCAGTCGATCTGGGAGACGATGAAACAGACTGTTATCAAAAATTGGCGCGGCAACCAAGAAATGTGTTAACCTCATCATCACAACCGAACAAGGCTGAGGGGAGGTATATAAATCTAGCAACGCCGCAAACCGTATGTCTTGAAGCTGTTACCGAAGATTTTATTGAGCTGAGAAAGGAAAGAAGTAGGAATTTCAATGATATGGATTTCGCTCGTGGTGAAGTTTTTGCTGACAAATCTATTACGAGTGACCTCGAGTTATCTAAACACGATCTAGTAAATCACAATGGTGTTGATTCTTCTGCACCTAATTCATATTCTATTGATAGACACTGTGCGCAATTAAGGAATGCAGAGACCGAAATCAGCGAAACTAGAACTAACGCCATGACAGCAAAACCAGTACAACACGAGGGTGGTCATTATCATTTGCATAAGATTGGAGAAAGGACTAGAAGTCTACCAGATCGCTTTAAGGAGGTTATGATCGATCATGACAATCGACAAGATGAGAGAGTGGACATGCAAATGTTGTCTTGCGGATCACAAAGACTTCGAAATGGTAATTCCTTTGATGAGAATTCACTTGAAGCGCGGCGGCCCATAAACAATGCCACTGTCAGTACAACGGCCAAAAATAGATTAATTGTGAACAATGACCTCGGAAACACAAACAACCGACGGGTAAAATTAGTTGAAAGCTCGGACTCGGCCCAAAGAGGGAATAGTAAAAATGATAAGACCCTCAGTACCCCGACTGTACGCAGAGTACGAGCGCGTTCAGTTGATCCTGCACCTACTTCCAGTGACGAAGACGTACCTAACGGAAGAAAAAGCGATTTACTAGCTACGTACGGTGATTCTACACATGTTCGACAACACCGTAGACGGCCGAAGGCTCGCTTCGGCAGGGCAGTGGAAAACACACAAAATCGAGTAGTGGTCGTGGGAAACTCCCCAAAACGTTCCGATGCAAGTTTTGAGAAACAACTGAGGGACCTAATTGATCCTAGCGATATCGGTAATCTACGAGAAGAGTTAGCATCCCGGCCGCGGTCTCTACTGGCTGAACTTACACCCATTTCACCCACAGAAAGTGGTTACGTCGAAGGCTCTAGTTTTGAGTCTACTTCTGAGGTGTGGCGGGATCACGAATCTGTGTTTGAATCTGAGAAGAGCACTCCTGTTTATTCAACAACGTTATCACTGAAACCCAAGTATTCTCCCGACAGCCCATACTCTTCGCTCACCAGCATTAGTTCTGCAAATGAAATATTTTACCCGCAGAAGGAAAGTTCTCCAAAGAGATCATATCATGAAGGCTACAACTTCACAACTTCTTCACCGGGCCTACTAAAAACACTCGTACAAGAGAGCCGGGAAGAAATCAGCATTTCACGTGACTCTCCAAAGGTTTCGTACATCGGTAGAGACTTTCCTGTTTCGAATGTTGGAACACAAATTTACAAGAGCTTACAACTTCCTTCGATTCAGATAAACTCCAGCCACTCTCGGCTAGCCGATTTCTTCCCGAACACTTCCCGACTTCCTCTCGCATCCCCGACTTCAAGCATCATTACGAGTGACTTCAGCGACACTTTCCTAGAGTGCCAATGCGAAAGTCAGTGTGAATGCCAGACGGGAATTCTCACGAAAGAAGACTTTCGCGAGGAACTAAAATTAATTTCTCGTTATGTCTTGAACGAGCGAACGAGATCCACTACTCGCATCGGAAGTAAACCAACCCGGAAGTACTACTTGGATGAGGAGCAAGGCGAAATGGACATCTTCGGCACTAAATTACAGCGAGGAGAACACAAGGCTGTTCCCATGCTTGTCAAGGTTATACTGAGACTTAGAAAACACTTCTTTGGAGGGATTGAAGGTCCGAGCTCGCTGAAATCCCTCACCCCTCGGGACAAGAATACGGACGATCATGACGTCACAACATCAGGTAGTGCAAATCCCCAGAAAAAGAAAATTTCATTCTCTCCAGCTGCCATGCTTTTGAGCGCAGTTGGCGAAAGCTCTGCGTCAGAGATTAGAGACGTCATTGAAAAGGACAGACTGGATGTAAATCAACTGAGCCCAAGTGGGAAGTCGCTTTTACACAAAGCAGCGGCTGCTGGAGACCTAGAGAGTATCCACATCCTCATACAGTACGGCGCACTGGTGAATCTCACGGACCAGGACGGATTCGCTCCCATTAACTCGGCACTCAGAAGATCTCATTATAAATGTGCTATCTTTCTTCTTGAATGCGGAACTGATATGTCAGCATACACAAAGACTCGTATCCAAGAACTGGTGGACATTAGAAACATGGCTGACGTGTATCTGAGGACGGTACTCAATACGGCCTTGTGATAGTGTAGTCGGTACAAAATATCGAGACTTCAATATTTTCCATATTGCGTGAGGATGAATCCTATACAATGTAAGTGTTTTATTATAACGAACGAATGATCCTGCAATCAATAAACACAATAAAGCATGAACATATCGTGCGAACTGTCCAATAGGTAGCTGTCCAATATGTAACTGTCCTATATGGCAAAATATTGGGCTGGCACGTGACCTTAATACGCACATTTCATTGGTGGATTATTTACCTTGGATTCGGCATATGAAAAGTTCGACGTTTGAAACCACAATGACTGTGACTACACATCGCTTTTTTATTTTCAGATTAAGGTAAGTGATCCTATTATCGGACAGAAGCTATTATCGAGCACTCTAAAATAGTATTGTTTTTCTCCTTAGCGAAATCATACGAACGAAATTCTTAACTACTCGGAGATATAACGTTTCGCAGCGATTCTAAGCTTATCGTTTCACTTCTTTCCTTTCAACATTATGCGAAACAGAAGATTTTCCTAGCCCGAAGAAGAAGAAGACGAGATTCCCCGGCAAAAAGTTTAGTTTAACTTCCGACTTCGTCCCAAAACAACTTCAGACATCTTGTATCCCGTTTAGCCTGTTGAATCCCGAAATTGTTGTGGTTTCTTCCAGTCGTATAACGCAGTGGGCTATTGCCAAAGTGTTTCTTCCTTCGTGATCTTTAGTAGTTGTGACTAAGTTTGCGTAACCTGATTCCTTTCGAATTTTAACTGATTCTCCCCGAAAATCGACTGAAGAAGTCAGTTGTTGACAAACCTATTATCGGACACCATAACTGATGTACAACAGCTTTGTTTGACCAGGATACAATGGAAAGGCATTTGTTAGTCAATATATCCTGGTTCTACCGTTTAACAGCAGCAGAATCCTTCCAAACAACGGCTCATTTTAACGCCACTTCGCGTATCATTTCGGTTTTGTGCCGTCCGATAATAGGTTCCGCGATACCTTCTTGAAACTTGGTCTCTGGGAAGCAACGATCAAGGTAACCTTTCCGATAATAAGTTCACTTACCTTACTCTTATTTAAATACACATGCATATAGCAATTGAGTCATTCAAATCATTCAACCAGAACACTATCAAGTTTATCACATTCAGGAATTGTGATTATTATTCTCCTTGAATTCTACTACACTATTCTACTATACTTTTAAGAAATACAAAACTTTAATATATAAGTCGAAAATAAAAAAGAAATTATAATTTTAGTTTTAAAATTCTTTAATATTACCATAGGTAACCCAAGCTCTGTAAATGGCAACACTTAATTTTTAGGCTTTTATTTTCACCATAAATCTTGACTAAAAATCGATAACACTTTCCAGTATGTCTTCTTGTATTCCGTAACCATGCAAATCTTTGCTGAACAATGGCTTTATCCTGATGTTAAGTCACTCGACCCAGACCTCAAACCGCGCGGTCGTAAAACAAAATGCGCGGGACTTTAATCACGATTTAAAAATCAGGAATTCTACTTTGTTCTTTTGCTTTCGTCCTCAATTTTCATCTCGACTTTGAAAATAAATAAAACTAAAATGCGGCGAGGGGCGCTTTGAATATTGCCAATTTTCTCTAGCACGGAAAAGACAAGCTTTCTTTCATTCATAGAGCTTTAAGACTGTAATTGGTAATATTAGCCTGATTATCTTCATATTTATTAGATGGCTATGTCATTGAATTTTAATGTAAATACTGTTTTTTAAAAATCTTTTTATATTAGCTGAATTTATGGTTGGTTCTACTTTTGAAAATCCATTGTATTATTTTAACTTAAAGTGCCCCTCAACCCCATTTTTAAAATTTTATTTTCGAAAAGAGAAGATAATTTTGAGTAATTCTGCGAAAAAAGTTTTGAATTTGCGTTAATCCTTAATTGTTTTTGAGCGATTGTAAACGCGATTCTGATGAAGAAGCGCCGCCATTAGAATTGTGACGTAAGTGAAGGATTTTTCTTTCTGAGCACGGATGCATATTACGCACGTTTCGCTTTCACAAAGTTAACCAACTTGCGCCTTTTTCTGGCTAACGAACTCTCATCTCCCCAGCATGGAATTTTGTGAAGACTGATATCTTGCTTGGGGTCTAAACAGTTGCTGCGGTCCCCTACAACACACCTATTTTGCATTTAAATATCCCCCCCCCCCGGATAGCGTGTTCCAACACCTTTAAAAAGGGAATTTGGATTCTTAAATTTTATTAAATTAGAATAATTAAAATCATAATTCCTGGCCTCACTAGGCTAGTTCGCAGCAAACAAGAAACACAGGATAAATTAGAATGCTGCTGTAATGATATCTAAGCGAACATATTTTTCACTCCTGTTATAGCTTTGTATACAATATCGAAGCTCTTTTCGACCATGGAAACTACAAACCATTTCAAAATCTTAGCACTGGCCACTCATCTGCATCAGTGCAATATGTAGCGGAGCGAGATCAGTCGATGTGCTGTAGTCAGAACATTTAGAAAAACAATCGACAAGTTTAGCAACAAAATAAGACCTCGATGGATAGGAGTAAAAAAGGATAGGCAGGGAAACTTGTGTCAGTTGCGCTCTCAGATAAATAAGCTGCTTCGCATTCTGCTTTTGGCTTTGTATAGTTCTATCCTTTTCCAAGCCATATGTTGTAGTCATTTCAGGGAAGACCAAAGAAAGATTGTTTTTATGGAAAGCTGCTTTGAAGAATAGTTGATATTCTTCTTGTTCTCTGGTGGAGATTTAAAGCGAATTCGTCGAATTTTCAGAGTGCCCTCTTTCTTCCCCGTGCTGCCTGTTAGAACTACCAAAAATACACTTATAAACCAAATTTTAGAACATTTAGATTATTTCCGAACGGAGCATGTGGTCAATGCGGCCGCCATGTCTCTCTCTGGGACACCAACATAGCGGCCATAGAAATAAAGCTTAATTTCCCATCAAAATCATTGGGTTTCACATCAAAACTATTTGAATGCAACTCTTAAAGATTTATCGAGGAGGTCGTTCTGTCATAAAATTCAACATTTATTTACTCCGGAACAAACACCCCATCGATGTGATTTTTTTGTGTATACTTTTATTATCGATGTCCAGGAATAAAAACAAAGAACAGATTTGTAGGACTTATAGTTTACGCTACTTAGCTCGAATAGCCCTCATGGTTAATCTAAGCAGCGTTTACTCCATCTAAGTCTTAAGTACCATTAGCAGCAGATTATTTTCTTTTCCTATATTTTGTTAGTTTCTGTATTCTTCTTTGTAGATGTAAATGTATGAGTATAAATAAAAGCTTGATTATGATTAGTTTATTTTTTAGATTTTTTGATGACGTCACGTGAAAACCAAGGATTCATACTGTTACAACCAATGCATCTGGGCTTGAAATCAGGCCTTTCACTGATTGATTCTAAATTCCTATACACGACTTTCATAATAGCCGCCTCCTAATATGCATATGTGATTGCCCGTTTCGGTAGTTTATCCACATGTATAGAAAATATGAACATTGCCATGTGAAAGAGCATGTTGACATTAGTGAACTTGTGAAAGTTGAGTGCTATAGCTTATAAAGCAATGAAGTTACATCCAGTTGAAATTAGAGAGATTTGTATGAGAAAAACAACGGAGGCCTTTATAGCCTCGCTTTCATATTTTTCTGCATTACAAATGCTTATAGCTCAACAGCAATTTTCCACATTGCTCTAAAACTGAACACAATTACTAGTTTTAATGTGATCTTTCATTACATGTGGTAGCATTAGTTTATACCCCTACAGATTTATCTTCCAAATTATGCAAATTAGGAGGTGGTCGGAGGCGGCCATTATGAAAGTCGTGTATACACACAGCAACAAGTGCTGTTTACTACATTTGTTTGTGTCAGTCTATTTACTCGGGCTGCCTTGTGACGAGCTCGAGTCTTAAAATTCGCCTCTGCGACGCAAATGGACAAATCAATTCATGGCATGCACGGAATGATGTGGCGTTCGCAGAAATTAGAGACAAACGTGTCAAAGATTGAGATCGCACGTGTGATACGTACTTTGTTATGTTGGGGAAAATGGAGTAAAACCTAACTCGTCCAGTTCACGCGGACGGCAACCGGAAGTCAGTCCGTGTTCATTTCAGTGGGAATCGACTGAGAATCAAATCAAAACTTTATCATTTGTTCGCCAAAAGGCAACATAAAAGCCTTGAAAACATGTATACGAGTATTTGACCAGGGCAGTAGACAGCGCAGGGGCAAGGGGGCAATCCCCTTCAAGTGAAACTGAAAGGTACGTATATATTTGACATTTAAGCCTTAATATATGCCAATATATATACAAAGTGTACCATACATGTATTTCTTATTGCGCGATCAGGCCTGAAATACATTCTTCAGATGCCTCTTCGGTCAGGCTTATTGAAAATTCTAAATTCTTTTAGAAGATATCCCATAATGTTATATATGTTTTATTGGCATTATTTATTCAGTACAGTTTAGTATTGAATATGATTTCATATTCACCTCCGAGCAAAGCAGCGATCATCTCGCGCGCGTTTTTGTCCATTTGACAGAAAATAAAAATAACTATTTGGTGCTGGCTATTTACCTGGAGTGTGGTACATACTAAAGCAATTATTCACCTCCACTTCGGTGAATAATTGTTAAATATATACATGTAAATTTGAGGACAACGTTTTCGAGATTGACTGTTTATACATTATTCAATTATTATTCAAAGACAATAGAGATCTATTGCTCAATGCTTGTAGTTAGTTCTTCGTTCTGATTAACCTATTTTTGAAACAGGTGTATACACACTTGTTTTCAAAAACTATGCTTTTGATTTATATATACAATATATATATATGTCTTTTGTATTCCCATCAAACATCCGATGTCAGGTCGCTGGTCTTTTGAAAAGACAAGGTACAATAGGCTATTCAGAGACACAATAGCTCTGGACCACAAGCAGACGGTCATTGTTCAAGGGCACCCAACGAGTACTTTTTTAAATTCGTTTGAAACCAGTTGTCTGCAGCTTATCTAGCCATTTTAAGGCGCCTACTATGTCTTTTGACGTATTCTAGAAAGCTATTAGCTGTTCGGATTTTCTAGGTGGAAATCGCGTCAACCGAAAATACTATGGCAAAATATTCCCGGCCTACGAATTTGTTAGTATAGTCTAGAACATAACAAGAATTTTCTAGCCCAAGTAACTTCATGTTGCAAAGTTTTGTGGAGGTACGAATTTTTTAGGGATTCTTTTTTCCTGTTCTGACTCTATTGATCAAACGAATTGGGACGTACGAATATCTTAGGGGAAACCCTTTATATAGTCTCCCTTTTCTTCTATAATTTTCTAGGGATTGAAAACAAATTTTCTAGCCAGTATTTCAGAAAACAATTTTCTAGGGACAATTTTTTCAAATCCGAAAGTTTTAGGCTAACTTACTCTCCCGAACAGCTTTTTAACCGAAAACTTCGTTGGGTGCCCTTGATTGTTAACTCAATAAAGGTTTTCAGCTTTTATTTTTTTGATTTTTTTCCCCAATAAAATTATTGTCAAAAATCACATTGATATTAAAATTGATCCGATTGTGTGTACAATTTCGGCGTGTTTTGTATGGAAACTTTCAAACAGGTTCCTGATTGAATGCAATACAGTTTGTTCATTGAAACAAAAAAATATCAGTTTATTTTTTAGTGAAAATGTATGAGACCAAGCGTTAAAGGGTGCGAAACAGCGCACACAAAGTTTGTGAATCATCCACGGTAGATTTGGCTTTCGAATTTTACGGTGTCAAAAATCAACTCTCTTTAAAATCGAGGTTACCTTTTTTCCATACAAAACCTTGTAAAAAAAAGACACAAAATCGGAGCAATTTTAATATCAATGTGATTATTCGACAGACAAAATCAAAGCAAGTGTCAAGAACTGTGCGATGTACATAGCGACTCACGTGTACATAGATATGGACTCACGTGGACTCTAGTTACACAACAGCTAGAACTATCATATTACAGGGGGTTATGTTGGGAAACGTGTGATTGGGGTTTAGATCGGATTCGGAGTTATACAGATTGGAGTTGTATATCGGATGATTATGAATCACAAATAAAATAGAGGAAAATCAATAGGAGTCAATTCTTTACATGGTCCTTCGAGCCGGATGACGGAACTCAAGAAGAAACGGAATATACGGACGGGGCATAGAGCCTACACAACTAAAGTAGTCAACGAGGCGAAAGAGGCACTTGGGGTCGAATTCAATGAGGAAATCTCGAGCAAATTACAACAGCTGAAAATAACACTGGAGGAGCGTCTCGTAATTCTTGGAAAGCTTGACGATGAGATACTGGAATTGTTAGAGGATGAGACTGATATTGGCCAAGAGGTCATGTTAGCGGGCGAATTCCGCGAAGGAATGCACGGAGTATTGGTGAAAATACAAAGCGTCCTTTCAAAAGCCAACAAACCCGCCAGCGCCACTCCAGCGCACGCTCATTCTTCGAGCAACGGAAACAACCTTCAGTCATCATCGACGAAGCTTCCAAAGATCTTCATCAAGAAGTTTAACGGAGACTGCAAGCAATGGTTCTCATTTTGGGACAGTTACAGGATGGCGGTTCACGAAAAATCGGTGCCGGATGTGGAGAAATTTATTTACTTGAAGTCTTATTTGGAGGGAAGCGCGGCCGCAGTTATACAAACACTACCGCTAACTGAAGCAAACTACAAAGCTGCGATCGAACTGTTGAACCAACGATTCGGTAACAAGCAAGTTATAATCAGCAGCCATATGGAGGAATTACTCAATCTTCCAGGAGTCAGTACGACGGATGTCACAGGCTTGAGAAAAGCCTTCGACAAGATGGAGGTTCATGTTCGGGGACTGGAGGCGTTAGATGTTCCCATCGAGTCATACGGCAGCTTGCTGGTGCCAGTTCTCATGTCCAAGCTACCTGAAAACATTCGTCTACTTATCGGCCGGGAAGTAAAAGACGATGAGTGGAGTCTAAGGAAGATCATGGAGGTTTTGCGAGGAGAAATCGAGAACCGCGAACGTTGCGCGGGCATCCAAGCACGCAGCGATTCGAATTCAAGTAGCGCTGGTAAAGGGCATGGCGGAGCGAGCAAAAACAACTACAGTTCTGGAGCGGCACTTGTAGCGCCTACAGAAGGAGGGAAGACTGTGTTCTGTACGTTTTGCAAAAGCACTGAACACTCAACAACTAAATGTAACATTGTGACAGAGGTCGCCGCTCGCAAAGACATTTTGCGACGGGAGGGGCGTTGCTTTATATGCCTCAGAAAAAGTCACAGAGCGGCGGATTGTTCGGCTAGAAAATGTTTTGTGTGTGATGGACGGCACCACACGACCATCTGCACGCAGCCAAAAAAGGGAGAGCTTCAGAAAAGGAAGATGGCGTCGGGTCACGGGCAAACAAGCGAGCAGGGCTCACAAACGAGCACGCTTCATGTTGCGGCTAAGGATTCAGTCTTACTACAAACGGCCCAAGCGAATATCAATGGAGAACGAGTGAGAATAATATTTGATTCAGGGAGCCAGCGCAGCTACGTTAAGGAGGGAGTTAAAGAGCGCTTGGATTTACGGACAGTCAGCAGGGAGTCCTTGTTAATTAATGCCTTTGGCAACGCGGGAGAACACCCCAAGTCCTATGACTGCGTGGAGTTTAACGTTACGGATTTACAGGGTACATCGGAGAAGCAAGTGAGGGCGATTGTTGTGCCCGACATTTGTACACCCATCGGAAATCAAAAGATAGAGAAAGCGGCAGAGCAGTTCGACTTTCTTTATGATCTTGAGTTAGCGGACAATAACAATGATGGCGAAACGTTAGAAATTGACGTTCTTATCGGAGCAGATAATTTATGGAGGTTCTTCACGGGGAACGTAAAGCGTGAAGAAAATGGAGGCTTAACAGCCAGTGAGACAACCCTGGGATGGGTCCTTTCGGGACCATTTTACAATGGAGCTCAAGGAGAGCATTTATCCAGCGTAAATCTTGTGGCCACACATGTTTTGAAAGTGGCAGTGCAATCGGATACGGACACGGCTGTTGATGTAAACAGTGATGGAATGTTGTCTCGATTATGGAACTTGGACTCTATTGGAATAGTGGACAGCAATGAAACAGTGCACGAGAAGTTTAGAAAGAACATTTCTTTCGTTAATGGAAGATACCAAGTTGAGCTCCCAGAACGGGAAGTACACGATATGCTTCCGGATAATTATGACGTTAGTCTGGGTAGGCTACACAGTCTTGTGAAAAGGCTTAACAAGGAACCGGAAGTCATGCGGCAATATGACAACACGATACGGGAACAAGAGAACAATGGTATTATTGAGAAGGTAGAGAAACCAAGTTCTATTAATACGGTGCCAGGAGAAATACACTATTTACCGCATAGAGAAATAATTCGTCAAGACGCTCTCACCACTAAGCTAAGAGTTATTTTTGACGCAAGTTCAAGGGCGAAGGCAAATTTGCCCTCACTGAACGATTGCATGTACACTGGACCATCTCTGATTTCAGAGATTTTGGACATTCTTTTGCGGTTTAGAAGCTTCAAAGTCGGTCTCGTTTCAGACATTGAGAAAGCGTTCTTGAACATTTCCGTTGAGGAAAAGCAGAGAGACTTGATGAGATTTTTGTGGGTCGACGACATCAATAGCGAAGACCCGAAGCTGGAAGTGTATCGTTTTTGTAGAGTTATATTCGGAATGAATTGTTCGCCGTTTTTGCTCAACGCAACATTACGTCATCATGTTTACGGCTACTTTCCAGAGAACCAAGAATTGGCAGAGAAGACTATCTCTGGATTGTATGTAGATGATTTCACGTCGGGTGGAGAAGACACAGAGGAAGGGTTTGGCTTATATAGCAAAGTCAAGGCTTGTTTCGCCGATGGAAACCTCAACCTCAGGAAGTGGGCGTCCAATGATAAAGTGTTATCTACACGCATCGCTGAACAGGAAGGGATCTTGAAAACAAACACAAAATCGCCTAGCATTCAAGTAGCTCAAGAAGATGAATCTTATGCAAAGATGGCCGTCGGTAATTTGGACGATATTGAGTCTGCAAGGGAGCACAAAGTTCTTGGACTTAATTGGAACTTGTCAAATGATACAGTTGTCTTGAAGCTGAATAAGGTCACGGACTTTGCGGGAAATCTGGAACCAACAAAACGGAATGTGTTGCGTGTTGCGGCAAAGCTCTTTGACCCGATAGGATTTGTCTCGCCGGTAATGCTGAACTTTAAACTTCTCCTTCAAGAACTGTTTGCGGATAAGTTTGATTGGGACACTGTTTTGCCGGATACACGCGCAAAACAGCTGAAGAAGTGGTTACAAGATATCGAGAAGACAAGACAGATTTCTGTGGATCGTTATTATTTTACGGGACAAAACAATCGGATTACATCTGCGGTTTTACATGGATTTGGAGACGCGTCTAAGAAGGCGTACAGCGCAGTTGTTTATTTACGTGTTGAGACGGAGAGTGGATATGCTATAAGTTTCGTGACATCCAAGAGTAGGGTCGCACCACTGAAATCCATGTCTATTCCAAGGTTGGAACTGGTAGCAGCACTAATATTGGCTCGACTTATGGCTACTGTGAGGAAGGCGTTATCATCTGTTCTTCGCATCGAAAGTATTCGCTGTTGGACGGACAGTAGAGTCGTACTTTATTGGATTCAATCTGTTAAAGAGTACAAGCAGTTTGTACAAAATCGAGTCAATGAGATTTTGACACTCACGGACAGGAGAGACTGGGGACATTGTCCCGGCATTCAGAACCCCGCGGATATCGGATCGCGCGGATGTCTTGCATCGGAACTACAAGACAACGACCTTTGGTGGCACGGGCCACACTGGTTGAAGGAGAGGGAAGAGAACTTCCCACATGTTGACAACACGGACAGTACGTTCAAGCTATCTAGCGAATACACTAGCGAGATACGCACAACGGTACTCGTCGGAACAGCTAACCAAGCCGAGACTGAGGGGGTTGGAAGTTTGATAGATCCCCAGCGCTATAGCAGCGTTACAACGTTGTACAGAGTCACTGCGACGGTGATGAGATTCATCAACAACTGTAGGGCACGAGCTCAACGGAAACCTGAGGATGTTGTTAATGGCACCTTGTCGGCGGAGGAGATAAGGGATGCTGAGATGACTTGGATCCAATGTTTACAAGCAGACATGGAAACGAAGAAGAACTACGGAAATCTTAGCAAACAATTCGGACTGTATAAGGACGAGAACAACATCATTCGATGCAAGGGAAGGTTTAGAAACGCGAACCTTAGCGAGGACGCTAAGTACCCTGTACTCCTCCCTAGAGAGGGTCATATCACGGAACTGATTGTGCGCGCGTGTCACGAGCGTACATTCCACGGAGGCGTGAAAGACACTCTTACGGAATTGAGATCACGTTTCTGGGTCCCGAAGGGTAGGCAATGTGTGAAGCGAGTACTGCACCAGTGTGTGACGTGTAAGCGTGTGGAGGGCGTGTCATTTAAAGCGCCAAAGCAGGCGGATCTCCCAGCTGATAGAGTCAGGGAGAGTATGGCTTTCGAAACTAACGGTATTGATTTTGCGGGACCTATATATATTCGGACGGAGAACGGAATGACAAAGGGCTACATCTGCCTTATTACATGTGCTACATCGAGGGCAATTCATCTTGAACTAACACCGGACTTGTCTGTGGGGGCGTTCTTAAGGGCGTTACGGCGATTCATCGCAAGGAGGGGTATGCCCTCGACTATTATCTCGGATAATGCGAAAACCTTTAAACGAGCTAACAAGGACATTGACAGGCTATTCAGACACCCAGCAGTTCAAGAATTTGCCGCAAATAAAGGAATCAAGTGGAAGTTTATCTTGGAGCATGCGCCATGGTGGGGAGGGTTCTACGAGAGAATGGTCCAGATGGTAAAGAGACGGTTGCGCAAGCTACTTGGGAATGCACGACTCTCGTATGAAGAACTTCTTACTGTGGTCACTGAAGTGGAAGGGACTTTGAACTCTCGTCCCCTTACATATGTGTACTCGGACGTATGCGACGAAGAACCACTTACACCGTCGCATCTGATTTTCGGTAGACGTTTATCAAGTTTACCGGATCCAAGTACTAGCGATGAAGACGACGATGGAGCTACGTCACAGCGGAGAGCGGTATATCTCAAGCGATTACTGACGAACTTTTGGCAGCGATGGACTAGAGAATACTTGAGTGAGCTGCGAGAATATCACAAATGCGGTTTGGGTGATGACCAAGGCAGAAAACTCACAGTAGGGGAAGTTGTCACCGTACAGGATGAAGACCAACCGAGATCTAAGTGGAGAATGGCGGAAGTAACCGAGCTTGCGCGAAGCCGCGATGGAGAGGTGCGGGGAGCCACCTTACGAACACTGTCCAAGACGGGCAGACGCACAATAATACGGAGACCTCTTCAGAAGTTGTACCCACTAGAAATACGAGTCTCAGAACCAGCGAACGGAAGGGTATGCGCGCCGAGGCAAGCGGACGCACAGCAAGTGCTTAGAGACAGACCACCGCGCAGGGCTGCGGCGGCGAACGCTGATGCGATCCGCCGACAGCAAATTGTTGACCAGACTGTATAGACAGCGGGTCAAGGTGGGGAGTGTCAAGAACTGTGCGATGTACATAGCGACTCACGTGTACATAGATATGGACTCACGTGGACTCTAGTTACACAACAGCTAGAACTATCATATTACAGGGGGTTATGTTGGGAAACGTGTGATTGGGGTTTAGATCGGATTCGGAGTTATACAGATTGGAGTTGTATATCGGATGATTATGAATCACAAATAAAATAGAGGAAAATCAATAGGAGTCAATTCTTTACAGCAAGATAATCTGAAAACATATATTGAGTTAACAATGGCCGTCTGCTTGTGGTCCAGAGCTATTGTGTCTCTTAATAGCCTATTGTACCTTGTCTTTTGAAAAGACCAGCGACCTGACATCGGATTTTTGATGGGAATACAAAATACATACATATTGTATGTACTATTTACTATATAAGCGCCCATATTGTATGGGATTTGCAATGGCAAGCCTACAGTTTTGTGTGCTGTATTACATTGCCACGAATATTGTAAAGTACTTACGATATGCACCACATAAAATTTTAAGCTTTGATTTCTCCCACCTTGCTATCGATGTGGGATGAAGTAGTTTCTCACAAAAACATGTCCCACATCGAAGAGACAGTGTGTATGCAATAAGAGAACAGAGCGTAGCGTGCAGAAAAATAGGTCCCACATGGAAGAGACGGTGTGTACGCAATAAGAGAGAAGATGAACTTTGTCACTTCACAGTGAGTGATCGGTCGTGAGACCTCCTCATACTAACGCAAGCATGTTTGTATCCTGTATCATTCCATACAGGATTCTAGTTGGCTGAGTTAGTACGCTTACTAATAGGGCTTATTAGAATAATGTATCGTATGGTACAGATACTAACAGGCGTATTAGAATTATGTATCGTATGGTACAGAATACTAATAGGCGTATTAGAATTATATATCGTATGGTACAGAATACTAACAGACGTATTAGAATTCTGTATCATTTGATGCAGAATACTAATAGGCTAACTAGAATTATGTAGGGGTTTAGAGTGTATCCACGTGGCCCGAATGCTGGGTCTGGATTGGTTAGTACCAAATCAAAACATTTTTTTGAAAGCAAGTGTATACATATACACTAAAAAGAAATAAATGTGCGATTATTTTATAATTGGCCCTCAAAATGGCTATTTTAGAAACTCTTTGCGACTCCGTCAGTTGCGCCTTAATTCAATACTATACCTGTTTGCCCCACCCCCTCCCCAGTCCAAATACGTTACCTATGGCCCTAGGCCTGTTGGCGCCGTAGATGTAATACCAGGTCTTTTTAATCAGTGTAATAATGTATTTATAACATTTACATAAAAAAAAGTAAAGATTGGCGCGTCCGCGGTCCGCACCTGTCCGGTCTCACTTTACAGAATCCACATATGTAAACAGACCACAAATACATACAATTGTCAAATACATATACAAGGCTTTTAGCTGATGACTTGTCGTCAAGTGAAGCTTTTAGTCTGTCTAACAACAGACTGGCATCCAAAATATTATGACTACCGTTCAACATTGTTTGCTTTGAGATTGAAATTCGAGACCGGTATGATCTTCTGAGTAAGAAATGCTTGCAGGTTTGGATCACAGAAGAGTGTACGAAAACGTTTTTTGGGAAAATGTTTGGAAAAGAGATTCGTAGCCGAGCGTGGGAACCAGACCCAATTTGTTCCGTACTGCGCATGCTCCGGATCCGGTTGTTCAAAGCAAGGTAACTGGCGCTAAATCTGTAATCGTAATCTGTCGTTTAACCTCAGGGTTGCTTCGAACAACCAGGTCCTGCTCTTCGTCAGCAGTCTCGACCATATCTTAATGCGCATGCTCGTCTCTCAAATACATTTGACGCGTGCTGTACGACTGGAATAGCATAACATAACATCTTTGAGTAAGGTCAGGCAAAATCAGAAATGGGAAAAAAGTGTAAAAAATAAGGGAAATATTTAGGGGGTATTAAAGGTCAGGCAGTCAGAAAACAAATGGGGAAATATGTTCAAGTAAACCACGCCACATCTTCTATCGTTCGTAATCAGTCAGTGACCGGGTAAACCTTAAACCACTCCAAGGCAACCCACCAAAATAAAAAATGGTTGTCTCATCGTCGTCAAGCCTGTGACTGTAAATGTCCTGCATGGAGACTTCTAATAATGACACTGACCTTCCACTAGGGCAGCCATGATCAACCATGACACTGACCTTCCACAAGGGCAGCCATGATCAACCAGTAAGTTAGATACTCACATGGTGATTATATTTGAGTTCTTTTGTGTAAGACGACAATTAATTCGCTGCCAGGGGTTTAATCGGCTGTAACATGACTGAATGGGTTTGAACAACTACTGGGTGACGTCGCGAGGGCTGTCGATTTGGCGGCAAACGGCCTCCGTTTTCGGTGACCACAATTCCTTATTCACTGTGGGGATCGCTTTTATTTTAGCAACAAAAAAGCTTTGAATGAGATAATCGAACATCAATCTTCCTTAAACTTAAAGTGATTGAAAGGGGTAATGGACGACTCTTTATTTTATGTTTTTGCTTTCGAAAATTGCATCTCACTAAATTTGTCGTGAATTATTCAAATGATCGCAATTGCAATATTACAGCCTACTCTAGTTCACGCATTAAATATATGCTTGTTTTTGACTCACTGATAAAATGTTGATTTTAGCGATGCATTCTCACAAGAATGAACTGAAATTTTCAAAACCTGCGATAGTGACGTGAATCCAGAATAAGTCTTCGCCTACATTTCGTGTTTTAGAATCTGATATAATTATCACTAACAGGAATGAGTAATCTCCTTTCACTTGATGCAAGAGACACTAATTAACAATCGAAGCCATTGAAACTGAGAGCGAGTGGCTTTTTCTCTACTTACTCTCTATCACAGAATAGATAGTGAGTAGCTTAGCCAATCAGGATTCGTGATAGAACACTAGTTGGTTTCTACTAATTAACAATTAAGTCGATATTGGTGAATATTCACCAATATCGACTGAGCCAATCAAATTGCATGATCTATGTAGGTTCCGGTGCTATTCAGTGAAACTTCCAGGGAACTGTTATCTTACAATTAAGAGAACTATAGGATAATACACTGAGTCATTGTTCATAAACAGTTGTGGGGCTGATTGAAATAGAAAACCGTTTCATTTTATACAAAAAAAAAAGTCTAATAATTCAACCTTTTTCATGCCGGGACATTTTGACAATATTTCAAGAGATAATACAAGTTGTGTTAGCATTACTACTGATTCTATATCGACTCATTTACCATTCAAACAAACCCTGCCGTCCTAACGTGATAAAAGGGGTGAGCCTTGAGGCACGAAATCGGCCACAATTACGCATTTTAAGTTTACATCCGGAGATCGAATTCAACCTGACGATTTTGGAAAACAAGCCCTTTTAAATAAACGACAAAGAGGACAAAATGACAAGGAAAAGATGACATTTTATTCAGGGTTACATAGTATAACTGTTGTGGTCATTTTTTCTTACTTTTCGACTGCCAAATTGAAAAGTTTTATCTGAATATTAAACAGAGAACTAGACGACAAGCTGAATGAACGAAAATGAATAATAACAAAGGTTTCGTCAATACAGCTGTTTTCTTCGTACACGGCACACGCTTGGCTTTTTATTATTTGCATTATTCGCTTATTACGAAATTGGAAATTGCCAACTATATTTGTTAAATAGCCAAGAAAGCCGAGCCCGTCAGTCTTTTTTCAATTAGTAGTGTGCTTCCTTGTACCTTGATACAACTGAACCAGTTAACAAATTGTAGACGGGTAACATTCGACTAGCTTTATCGGACTATGGAGTATGTCGCTTTCTCTAGTTTTGATCGCTGATTCAGCTATTTGCCTACATCTAATATTCAAATGGCGCTGTAGCTCTGCACTGCAGACATCCGCAGATCCAATCAACTTGGTGCAGATAATGGTTTAGCCAACTAAGTTTATGATATAATGAAAAACATTTCCTCCGCATAAATGGGTATTACACCTCGGTGTTGTCTTTTTAGATTGTCGATTAATTATATCCACACAAAAACAATTGAAAAGTAATAAACTCTGACGACGAAATCCAAGCGGAATGCATGAGTGAGGTAATATTATCACATTACTTCCTGAAATTATCTAGACTTAAAGTATTCTGCATGAATTTGATATGTTAGTTGCTTTTGCACGTCTGGACTGAATTTCAAACAAAACAAAGAAAGAGGTGGAGAATTTCAATCTCTACACAGTACCAGCGAGATCACATCAGATCTTCAAACTTTAAACTGAAACTAAATTTCAACAAGTATAAAGAAGTCTTTATCTCACATTGTAAAAATGAAAAACTTATAAAAAAAATAAAAAAAAGGACTATTATATGAAAAATACTCCCGGCCACATCTCCCAAATCTATACGTGAGTCAAAAAGAGAAAAATGGAGGAAACTAAAAATGGTGAAAGAAAATATGCACTGTGTATATACGCTTCAGAAAACGAAAAAATACAGAAACTTACTAATCATTCATCAGTGTAAATTATCTCCAAGTTCCCCGAAGAAAAGCCCTTAATAATTTTAATTTTCAACCATTCAGACCTTCGTCGTTTAGTTAAGCTCCCACTAAGCCTTATACAAATGTACTCAACCCTAAACATCTGCATGAACAGCACGATAGCAAGTCTTCGAGATCTCTTGGACGTTTTTAAATTCTAATAATCGCTGACTAGTACAGTCTTGTATATTAGCTCCTGCCTCGATGAAGAGAACAATGCATTCAAACTGGCGGTTACTGTATGCCACATAGAGTGGCGAGTGGTTAAGTAAATTCTTGGAGTTTACATTCGCCCCGTGTTTGAGTAATATCCGTGCACAGTCCGTAAATCCAAGTTGAGCTGCTCTGTGTAGCGGAAACCTCTCGTTACAATGCGCAGCATTCAAGTCTATCTGATAAGTCTTGATAACGAGTTCAACCTCTTCATAGAGGTTTTCCTCAATAGCTGAAAAAAGTACAATTTCTGGAGCAAAGCACACGCGGTTTACATGTTGTTCATCGCCAATAAATGGGCAATCACTAATTTCATGTTCCTCTCTCGTGCTGAATTCATCAGCTGACCTCTTTCTCCTCAGATTCAAAATGCACTCGTAAAATTTATGGGGGTTACAAGTCCATTCAACGACCATTTTTGTCTGTTCGACCGAAAGTTTCTTGAATTTGTGCTTGGACTTAAAGTTCGTTAGCTTATCGATGTCTTGAAACCACTTCTTACTACAAGAGTCGTCGTGTGTATTGTGGTCAGCCACCTCGTCGCACTCGTCCAAGGGCAGCCAAGCGCTCTTTACCGTGTCATTTAACTTTACCGCCATAACATTAGCACGAGCGTAATTTTGAAAATCCGCTCCGGGGTTGTCTCTGCTTTGTTTCGGCGACGAAGATGATGACGACGAGCTCGACTCTAGTGCCGGGTAAGTTCCCCTTCGAAAGGAAAACTCTGACAAGCTAGTAGCCATGACAGGTAAATCCATAGGTAACGTCACGCTATGCCGGTGTCGATTTCGACATGGCGGTATTGAGTTCATACACTCGACCACTTCCTCAGGATCATCCATTCGCCTCGGCAATCCTAAATCCAGCCCCCTTCTCAACTGGAACTTTAGCGTTGATATTAACGGCGCACTGATCGGCTTCCGAAACAAACCCATATTTGGTTTACTTGGAGGGCTTTCTAATAGGATTTCCTCAACGCCCGAATTTAACGGCTCAACTCGCTTGTTTCTCGTCTTGAAAAGTGGCATACTCGAGCCAAAACACTAGGTATTAGGTTGTCTGTCGGCGTCTGGGCGTTTGTTTTTCTTGTACTTAAACATGGCGTGAGAGAAGTATAAAATGAGGTGTCCTACACTGGTGAACATTACGTTGCGTTGGCCATGTCTTGCCCTGATTCGTGGACGTGCCGTGTCACAACATTCCTAATGAAATATCACCTTAGATTTGATAACATCGCATAGCGAGCTCGCTCATTCGACCTTGCTGATAAAACCAAAACAATAATCCACAGCGTCTAGGACAGCTCGTTATCCAGTTAATACCCACTAAATAGGTAAGAAGATCTCTCCACTAGGCATTGGTCTACACTGTTTACTCGTTCAGCGTAGCAAACAAGGCCTAAGCCGGCTTTTGGCAATAATATTTCAATATCGAAAACTAACGCTCATCCCAACTCCCGTAAGCCGACGGTTTTAATAGTACAACTCAAACGATTTCACACCTTAGGGGCACCGACAATTTGCATTCAAGAGTATATGCATATTGGATTTTTAGAAGGAAAAAAGACAGATGTTGACGAAATTAAATCAATGCTTTCGAATTGAAATCATCCCCCGTGGACAGTCAAATTCATGTAATTCAGCCACAGGAAACCCAAGCTCTGTTTGTGTTTTAAATTATAAAGGTTTGTATGAGATTTTTAACGAGTATTTGGTTGTATCCGTTAGACCAGAAATACTGAAATAAATCAATGAAAACTTACCTGAAGTCTTTATCTGTTCTTCATTGGGCTCTGTATACAATTTCAGCGAATTCTGTTGAAAATTTACCCCTCGACCTCTTAAAATGTCAATAGAAGTCGCTGAAATTGCATACAGAGCCCAATGAAGAACATATAAAGACTTCAGGTAAGGTTTCATTGATTTTATTTCAGTATTTCTGGCCTAATGGATACAACCAAATACTCGTTTAAAAATCTCATACAAACCCTTACAATTTAAAACACAAACAGAGCTTGGGTTTCCAGTGATCCAGCTAGGTTAAAATGTAGTGCGAAGGGAATTGGAAAAGTTAAAGAATCCTATTCAGTATTAATGCTTAGCACGCCCATGTTTATGGTCGAACAAAAAAAAAGGTTTAAAGCCGCCATTTTCGTACAGTATAGAAATAGGATTTTAACGGTATTGGCCACGCAAAGCATTAGTACTGATTAGCATTTTTAAGTAGCACCTATCGGCATAACAGAAGATCATGGACGCCGGCTCCAGCTAGCTGGACGGATGTCCGACAGAGGAACAGACAGAAAGATGAAACTTTAAAATGCTACAAAAGCGACCACAACAGGTTGATCGGTACTGACGTCATTGTTCACATTTTGCCTCATTAGCATACGTTATACTTCAAGCTACAAACAAACCGACTTACTAATTAACGGAAATTTGAGATTAATATGTTGAATAGTTCTTGAGAAAATGGCTTTTCAAAAGTTCAAAATTTACAAATAATGTATGGTGTGTTGCAAGATCGTTCGATATGTGGACACCTTAGTGGCACCGATAATTCGCAGCTGTCAAGTACGACTTATGTTCATGAGGCAAAAATGTAAACTGAGATCCCCCTACTGTTCAGAGTTCGAAGAGAGAGTGGATACGATTCTAATAAGGCTGAAAAGGAAAGCCATTTAGCATGGAAGAAAACTCGGAGACAGACTGCCTGTGAACCATGGGGTGGCATTAAAATAAGCACTGCAACTTTAGAGAGCGTGCAAAAATGACCACAGCCCCGAGCGTTGTGAAGTTACCGTACTGAGCTTCAAACTTATAAAGTTTGTTTGGAAATATAGGATCGGAAGTCAGAACTGATAGCCTCGTTTTCATGTTTTTGAGAGTCTCAAATTAAACGTTGATTACTTTTCAAGGAGTTTTATAGTTTCATTCTCAAAGTGCTAAATGTTACTAACATACACTCTCTCTTTCACATGGTCTGACATGGTGTAGTCTATTATCCAGAAAATATTGAATATCAAAAGTATGCACATTAGCGGCAGCAATTTTTCGAATAAGTATGACATGGGACAGAGAGAAGGGAGTTAAAGAAGACTGGGGGGCGGGGGGGGGGGGGGGGGGGGGGTGGAGGGAATAGGGCGATACTTACTACGTTCGTCTGACGACTGGATACTCATCTCTAGTTCGTGCAGGTTAAATTAAAATTTGGCGCTTCGAGACTTAAAAAAAGGCGTCCAAACCATTACTTTGTTTTTTTTATTATAACTTGGGAGTCGTAGGCCCATCCTCCCCCTCCCCCTCCCCCTGCCTCTCCATTTTTTTTGTTTCCTTTCGTGAGATTAGAATCTGCACAGTACCCAGGCTCTTATTTTGAAAAAGATATTAGAGAGCAAAGGACCATGGGAAGGATGAAAGGACCACGATCAGGGCCCGGTTGTTCGAAGCAAGGGTAAGCGCTAACCCAGGGTTAAAAATTACAATTACAGATGAATGCTATCCTGGGGATAAGGTTACCCTTGCTTCGACCAACCCAGCCCTGAATTATACACTTCCGATCAGTGTTCTTTGCCTTGGAAGTTTCCTCTAGCAACCTAGTTCAATATTAACCGATTTGAGGGAACATATATGATGTGAGCAGGCCCAGAATAGTTCAATATTAACCGATTTGAGGGAACATATGACGTGAGCAGGCCCAGAATAGTTCAATATTAACCGATTTGAGGTAACATATGATGTGAGCAGGCCCAGAATATGATGTGAGCAGGCACAGAATAGTTCAATATTAACCGATTTGAGGTAACATATGATGTGAGCAGGCCCAGAATAGTTCAATATTAACCGATTTGAGGGAACATATATGATGTGAGCAGGCCCAGAATAGTTCAATATTAACCGATTTGAGGGAACATATATGATGTGAGCAGGCCCAGAATAGTTCAATATTAACCGATTTGAGGGAACATATATGATGTGAGCAGGCCCAGAATAGTTCAATATTAACCGATTTGAGGGAACATATGATGTGAGCTGGCCCAGAATAGTTCAATATGAACCGATTTGAGGGAACATATGACGTGAGCAGGCCCAGAATAGTTCAATATTAACCGATTTGAGGGAACATATGACGTGAGCAGGCCCAGAATAGTTCAATATTAACCGATTTGAGGTAACATATGATGTGAGCAGGCCCAGAATATGATGTGAGCAGGCACAGAATAGTTCAATATTAACCGATTTGAGGTAACATATGATGTGAGCAGGCCCAGAATAGTTCAATATTAACCGATTTGAGGGAACATATATGATGTGAGCAGGCCCAGAATAGTTCAATATTAACCGATTTGAGGGAACATATATGATGTGAGCAGGCCCAGAATAGTTCAATATTAACCGATTTGAGGGAACATATATGATGTGAGCAGGCCCAGAATAGTTCAATATTAACCGATTTGAGGGAACATATGATGTGAGCTGGCCCAGAATAGTTCAATATGAACCGATTTGAGGGAACATATGACGTGAGCAGGCCCAGAATAGTTCAATATTAACCGATTTGAGGGAACATATGACGTGAGCAGGCCCAGAATAGTTCAATATTAACCGATTTGAGGTAACATATGATGTGAGCAGGCCCAGAATATGATGTGAGCAGGCCCAGAATAGTTCAATATTAACCGATTTGAGGGAACATATGATGTGAGCTGGCCCAGAATAGTTCAATATTAACCGATTTGAGGGAACATATGACGTGAGCAGGCCCAGAATAGTTCAATATTAACCGATTTGAGGGAACATATGATGTGAGCTGGCCCAGAATAACCCACAGAAAATACGCGCTCTGATTGGTTGAAAGCCGTGTTTCTATAACTCTATAGAAACATGGCAAATTATGCCTGCATTGTGGCCTTGGAACTCAATTGGAAACTCGGCGAAATAATTCCTACACTTTTCTAAAAACATCGAGCACTAAATTCAATTCGACGAAGAACCAGCTACAGTATTGTAAGAAACGACAATGTGTTGTTAGTTTAGGAACAAGCCGATGTTTTATATAATTTGAACTCAAAACAATCTCAAAGTACGAATTACAACATTCATTTCTGTGGACAAAGTTGAGTTGCTCGCAATTTGTGCGATATTAAACAATAATTTTCGCCAAAACAGTCTATTTTGGCTGACAAAGCTCAATTAGAAACTATTGCTTGGTAGATTTAAGCTGGAGAACTTAACAAAATCCTGTCTTAAATATTTCTAATGGAAATAAAAAATACAGCAAAATGTGGAGCACAAACCTGACAAAGTTGATCAACACCCAAGTGCTAGTCTTGTACAGATGCTAAAACTCCATCCAATGCCGTCCCTTTCGACTACTGTTGGTTCATTGAGGAATGTACGGTTCAGTATGACTCTCTACAGGTGCTGTAGAGGATGAGAATGGCAAGGAAATCTGATCAAGCTTGAAGTGTCTGATGAAAACAACCTGCCGTCCGTATGCGACCGCATGAGGCATGACACACGGCGAATCGACGAAGAACTACTCTAGTCCTTGGAAGACAGAATGTACAAAACAACTGATGACCCGAGTGATGACTGCCATGCTTTGTAACTCTAGATTTTAAAGAGAAATCCAAAATATCCTCCTTTCTTGCAACACGTCTTGATCTCCTGCAAACTTTGTTTGGTACGAAAACCGGCGCCCGCTTGATCCACGCCGTGAAGTCCATGAGGCAAAATGAACTGTTGAACATTACATGCTTCCGTGTATTGTCAATCAAGTTTCAGCATTAGTCCATAGAGCTTCTTTTTCTTCATCATTCTGTGTAATTTTGGGCTCCAATTAAAAGGTTTTTCCCCGGGTGGGGGAGGGGGGGGGGGGGGAGAGACTCCCTTATTTGAGGGGTACATGGATGCATGCTCGTCGTACCTTTTAGGGGTCAAAATCAGGAGTTTGGTACCACTTAGGGTATCCACCATCAAACACAGACATTTCTATGTAAAGCGGTACCTTTTAGGGGTCGGGTGTCAATTGAAGAAAAAAGCTGTTATCAATTTACATTTTTATTATCTTTTAGGGGTCAAAATAAGCTTGAGCCACGCCCATTTTAGTACCTCTTAGGGGTCAAATCGAAAATGTCCGACGAGCATCCCTACCCCTTTTATATGGGAGTCCCAATATTAACCGATTTGAGGTAACATATGATGTGAGCAGGCCTAGAATAGTTCAATATTAACCGATTTGAGGTAACATATGATGTGAGCAGGCCCAGAATAATTCAATATTAACCGATTTGAGGTAACATGATGTGAGCAGGCCCAGAATAGTTCAATATTAACCGATTTGAGGGAACATATGATGTGAGCAGGCCCAGAATAATACAATATTAACCGATTTGAGGTAACATGATGTGAGCAGGCCCAGAATAGTTCAATATTAACCGATTTGAGGGAACATATGATGTGAGCAGGCCCAGAATAGTTCAATATTAACCGATTTGAGGGAACATATGATGTGAGCAGGCCCAGAATAGTTCAATATTAACCGATTTGAGGGAACATATGATGTGAGCAGGCCCAGAATAGTTCAATCCCTTCAAAAACGTATTGCATTTCACAGCTGTTATGATTTTGGCAGACAAACAGAAAAAAAATCTACATTTTACGAAACCACAATTAGTTGCGAAGAATGTTCTTTTTCACATTTATTCACTTTCCATATAATATAAACATGAAATCTGTGCAGGAAGATCAACTGACAAAAATGTGCAGGAGGACCAAATCACAAAACGTCTTAGACGCAATGGGCTCCTGACAAACGAAAGTAGAAATTCGAAGTATATCGTTTTTATATGGACTGTTTTCATCACTCCATGAGTGCTTTCGCAGCTGTTTCGTTCTTTTGACAAATTTAATAAAGGCGGTTCGTTTGGGCTCAATCCCGGCGGAAGAAGAATTACTTCAATAATTATATCCATTTTGATATCACTGGGGTTTCCTCCAATTTGATTGGTGGAAGGCAGCAGTGACTGGATCTTTTTTTGGGTCTGTAAATGCATCGTTGTTGAATCAATTAAAAAGCAGAAGTCTCACAAGCAAGCCAATCAAAACAAAGAATTTGCAAGGACCAATAGACGAAGTAGAAGGAACAGATCACTTTGGTGGGATCTAATCAGCAAAATTGTAAAAGTAATAACAGGAAGAAGCAAGGCTGATCAGTTAGCCATATTATCATATATTTACATTGTGTGTCCGTTATCCGTCATTCTCTTGGGTTATTAGTTTTCTATCACGCTGCCCACTCATCACATCATCATTTGGAATCGTATATGCTGTAGTCTCATTTTCATGTATTTGTATTTGCAACGGTTTTTATATTTTCTACATCTTGTAAACCTTGAAGACAGTTGGCCGTGCCAGCCGAATCTGAGCAGCCGAATATTGGTCAAACAATTTGAGAAGCTAATTTCATAGCGGTAGGGATTGCGTCAAAGATAGGGATTGCGTGATCGCTCGCGCGAGCTCCTAGCTTTAAATTTCCCTCTTATTCAAAGCTCTGTCCACTTGAATTTTTTTTAGTTTGTTGTTGTAAAAAAACTTTTTTAAGATGGTCTATCGTTTGTTAAGATTTCAAAATGAATACAATACAATAATTTATTTATCGTCAGTTGCGTAGGAAGTGGTTACCCAATCACCCGAGCCACAAGCTCATATTAAAAACGCCTGAAATCAAACTCTTCATTACTAATTGTACTCCTGCTTCGCGGTCATGTAATTTTGTAATCAAACGTATGAGTTTCGACCAAATAGGAGTAAATGTTCGTTTGGGAGCTAATGTTATTCCAGAATACTTGGAATGCCATTCCATGTGTTTTGCTTAGGGAAGCAAATTAGCCAGAATGTATTTAACAAATATTCACCGAAGTGGAGGTTGAATAATTGTTTTAGTATATACTTCACATTAGTGAATAGCCAGCACCAAATAGTTATCTTATTTGCTGTCAAATGGACGAAAACTCGCGCGAGGCCGGTGATCACTGCTTCGCTCGGAGGTGAATATGAAATCATATTCAGTTTGAGTAGCCAATCAGAACGCGCGAAAAGTGATATTGACTGGTGTGGTATATACAAATCAGGAATATTTCATAATGTATTCTTATTCCGGAGTATCTCTAAAACATATAAAGAAGAGTTCTTAAATTTCTGAATGTTATAATGCAACACTACACGTCCACTTCACGTCCACTTCACGACCACTTCACGACCACTTCACGACCGGTGAGACCTCTTGTGTTTCAGGACCTCCGTGCTTGTAAACAAAAATTCCTCGCTACACTCTGGACAGAAATACGACTTCTGTAGATGTTTAACAGACGGATGCGGAAGCCCTGAGAGCGTCTCCTTGTTCCTTGATAGAGAACTAGACGTGTCCATATTCTTCATAGTCTCACGCTCGCTTGCGTGACACTCATTCTCGTGATGTAATCTCTCAAGCACCGTGACAATCATTTTCTCTCCGCACTTCTCACACGTCCAGTGCTTTCTGATGTACTCAGCTGCGATGGAGGCTGCCTCCGCCTTTAGAGAATCCAGTAAACAGTTGTACGTTAAATATTCATTGACGCGAATCCCTCCCTTGGTGGGGTGTACTTCAAGGGACGTTGTGGGCCCTTGGAAGGGAAGGACATCCTCAAAGAACAAATCAGGGTCTTCTGACTCATTTAGTTCCTTATAAAGATGCTGATCTTCTGACGGAAGTAGTCTTCTCATCGAGAACCGAATATCACTGTCAAGGAACTCGGATAGCTTCTTGGCCAGGAGTCTCTCTAAATCTCTACACCTATTCATTTCTAACGAAACAGAGTTCCCGTCTTTCTTACTTTTCGCTTCGAGCCTGAGCTGCAGAAGACGTGACCACGTCACCCTCAGCTGAAGCACAGCGGATACCGCACTCTGGGCTGTCTTGGGGTCAGGAAGACGAACCTCCAACCACGTGTCAGCAATGATGCGCGTCAAATCTGCATTAGTGTCCAGGCTTCGCGCAAATAAGAGTAGGGTCTGGAGGCCTGGAACCCTCATAGTATTGACCAAATAAGGCTTGTTAGTCTCCAACAACGAAACATAGGCGAGAAGCGGATACAAACTGCTGAAATTTTCACGTGCGCTGTCATGCGCCTTCCTTTGGTCACGTACGTCCTGCGGACGGTCTTCAGCAGGCTTTAGTACATCCGGCTGAGTGGCGAACACACTCGTTGGGTGAAGAAGAAGAAACTGTTTTGATTTCGTATGGAACATTTGTTCAGAGTCTCTTTTCCATGAGTTTGTCTCATCGGGAATGGATAAATTTGGATAGAGGCCACTACAGAGAATTATTTTCAAGAGATTAATGTCCCTTAATGTAAACCCCCTTCTCATACTGCTTTCGTCTTGGAGCTTGTCGAGGTCGTGAGTAAGTTTAAACTCTACGTCCCGGATGTCGGTACCAGTCACTTCGTCTGCATCTTCTTGCTCATCCTCATCTAATTTCAGCAACTTGCGCCGCCTGGTTGATTTGTGATGATCTCGTTTAAGCCGCTTTAGTTGACGTTTTTTGTAATTTTCTCTCTCACGTTCGTCTTCGTCGGATTCGTCTTTTTCTTCACGCTCAACAAGGCCATGATCATACAGAAGGTCCTCAAATTGCCGCTTCAGCTTTGTCATTTCGTAGAATCGCTGTTCCTCGAGACCTCGCCGCTTGCACCATTTACGAGAGCCGGACCCCTGGCGACTTTTAACCTTAGAAACATAACGAGGACGGAATTGAAACCTTTGCGTCCAGAAAACAAACATTCACGGAAGCAGGCACAAGGCAAATGAAAGCAAAACATTTGTTGCGTTCTGCCCGCGATTTATGTGTGGTGTAAATGTCTAAGTAACAAAGACAAATGGGAACAGTTTTGCGAAGGCGTTGGAGCAAAAGTGGGGAAGTGTGCGCCTGAAGAAGCATGCATTATCGTCGTGGTAAATACATGTACGCTCTTGACCACGATGTTTCTACGACAGACTAGGTTGTAATGAATTGTTTCTCTTGGTTTTATAGTGATGTCAGATAACACACTAATATACACTTTACATCCACGAGTTTGTCACATGTCGCTGAAATGGCGATGATGAATTGATGATCACGAAATGGTTGATGATCACGAAAATAATTTTGGTATAGGCAATAAGTTCTACTATCTTTTTATGCTAACCCTGACTTAAATGGTTGCAAAAGTTTAACATGCAGCACAGCAGATACAAAATAGTACGAAAACGACAAGGCATTATTTATATGGCGCGAATTCTATATGAATATATTCAAATGAGCTTCACGTGGGAGGATACAGGATGTTGCGCCGGGACTAACACTCCCCTACTCTTTCACGATTCTTTCACGCCCCTCTCATAGATTAGAAGAGGGAGGAGATAAGCCCATCGGCTTGATGTCCCTGCCCAGGACGCGGGTGGGATTCGAACCCGCGGCCTCCCAACCGCAAGTGAAACCATGGTACAATGCACATTAATATACACCCACCCACTGGATATGAGCTATCGAGCTTTGTGATTGGTTCCCTACTACTAGTATATCAGCTCTTATAACCTATCAAATATTTTCTCTCGCTCGTGATTGGTTGAATGCGTCACGTGACTCGATATTTTCTCTCTGTGAGCGGGAAATATCAGCGAATACACCCCCTGTGAGCGTATAAGCGCGCGTCAAAGCAAATATTTGAAGGATGATAACAACAATAACCTACATTGTGGCGTCGAACTATGCCCTAATATTTGTCCTTGGGCATTATCTGATCCTCGAAGCTCACAGTTTCCCTCGAGCTTCCCTCTCGGGAACTGTTCTCTTCTCGGAACAGATAATGTCCGTGGACGAAATATCAGGGTATATTTCGACGCCACAAATCGGTTATTGTATTTATATACCGCTAGTATAGAATGCTTGCCCAAAACAAACAACGTTGAACAACTGCATGAACGAAGCAGAAATTGAATATTAACTTGAGAAAACGACACCCCAAAACAGGAAAAAGGCAACCAAGTATAGCATGAATATAGTAGATAGTAAAAGACATTAAGTTACATACAAACGGAGTTTCAAGTTTTCTAACATAACTGTGTAATTATTGTTGACTGAATTCTGATGGCACCGGTTACAGAATTCGCTTTGTTTATCGAAACTCGAAAGCAAATCAACTTAATCTAATGTTTGGTTTCCAGTCTGACTCAAAAGTTGAAATAAATATGACAGGCTAAAGTCTGGTTTGCACGAGCGACATAAGCGCAAGTATAACGATCAAACATTTTCCTTTTTCTTATGCTTGCGTTCGTGAAAACGGGACATAGCACAAGGGAGTCTTTGACAGTTAATTACGTTTGGTCAATCAAAACACTCGTCATTTGTGGTTTCGTTTGTTTATTTGATGAGCCGCTTTTGTGTGTGATTGGATAATCTTGCACGTGGCACGTGCACGAAAGTTTGCGCGTCGCGCTGTAAGGCCTTTAACAGCTTTATAGTGAAAACAGTTTTGAAGTACATTTAGAAGTTCGTTGAATAACTTTCAGTCCGCTCAGTTTCTCACATGACCTGTCCCACGTGATCACTCGCGAAAACAGAAGTGCAATCCATGGTTTCCGGTCGGAAATGTTTCGTTGTAAGGCAGGGCGAAAAAGTAAATTATTACGTTTTCGATAGCTCATATCCAATGAATATGTGTATAATAAAACAATTATTCGATTCACTCGTCGTTATGAGCTCACATGAGCTCATATACGATTCGAGTTCGTCAGTGGAATAATTGTTAAACATATTATAGAAATCCGAATAGGACTCAATCACACTTCTGAGTACTGACCTGTAGCCACTCGTCGTAAGCATTCAGCAAAGTGAACGGATCGCCATGATCAGATTCCAGCTCGTGACGTAATGCCGTCACATCCGGGTCATGATCCAGTCGTCTCGTGAAAGGGGACTGGACACTAAGCCCAGCAGCAATGATCATCACGGGGTCAGTCACGTGGAAGACGGAGCCCATCAGCAGCATCTTACCAATCACTACATCTACTGGAAGGCGTGACAACATCTGACCAATAGGAGTCATCGCCTCGTCTTCAGTCAGCGCACCTGATTGGTTGATAACATTCAGCGTTATTCGCCAATAGCCCACTTTCGATGTATGCAAAGGTTTGATTTATGCCGGCTTCACTTGTCACGCACAAAGGTCCGTGTCAGTATGACGCCCTTTTCTCGGAGAATAAAATAAATTTCATTTATCCCGGAGCCTCATATTGAAACCTTTGTGCGTGACAAGCGAAGCATATATCGAAAGTGGCATATTGGATTTTATTTTATTTTATTAAATTCTAGGCTTCCCTTAAAAACAATTTTATTTCGTATCGAAGTCAGGCATAATTTCCAAGATAAGGGGACAATTTTTATGCCGTTAAAGAATGCTAATAACATGCGTGACGTCACTGGGTCTGGACAACAATAATAATAATAAGTAGAATTTATATAGCGCCATTTCCATTTAGCCCAATGGCGCTTTACAATCTCATGTGGTACTAAAATAAGTCTAGGACTAGAACTATTAAGATACATAAATTACATGCATGTATATGAAGTAAAAAGATTGATAGGATGTGTAAAATTTACTTGGGTGTTAAAATATGTAATATCTAATGAATAACATATCTAATGAAACTTATCGATATAAAATGACTAATTGTAAGCTTGATTAAAAAGATAGGTTTTGATATTTGTCTTAAAACTAGTTATAGTCGCGCAGTGACGAATTGCATCAGGGAGGGAATTCCATAGTTTCGGTGCTGCATGTTGGAAAGCCCGCTCACCACTCATTAATAGTCAGAAAAGTAAAAATATGGCTGAGTGCAAGGCTTCTATTAGAAAAATTATGGCCATCATCAAGGTTTATCAGTAAGATATATTTAAATTGAAAATTGGCCAAAAAATGCACTTATTTTGTAGTATTTATGCATAGGAATAAAAATGTGCAGACCCAGTGACGTCACACATGTGATTATCATATCTTTAACGGCAACAAAAATTGTCGCCTGATTTTGGCAATTCCGCCTGACTTCGATACGAAAAAAAATTCTGTTCGCGCTCTCCATATTGATTTTTAATTGCATAAAATAACTAAGAGAAGCCTAGAATTTAATAAAATAAAATAAAAACGGGATCGATATTTTCATTTCATTGGCATTTGATGTCAAGTATTAATGTCATTCTATTGAATCAAAGCGATACTGTGAATGTAGAGTGGAGTATGTGCCATTTCTTTTTACCTCCGGGTAAATCAGTACTATCAGACGTTTGCTATGGTGGAATAAGAAATTACGTTCGCGCCCTGGACCATATGGAATCCACTCTGTACATGCACGTAAGCATAAAAGTTTATAAAAGTTTATAAAATCTAATAAGAGGACTATCTTCAAACATTAACCAACCTTGCTGTTTAAGGCAGTGAACGGAATTCTCGATGCTGGAACGAGGCGGTGGCTCTATGAACGGGAAGGCGCGCACGTCATGTATTCCCATGGCAACCATCTGTAAAACTGTTGAGTCCAGAGGCGCGCGGTGGATCTCGGGAGTTGCGTATTCGGAAAATGCGTGATAATCAGTCTCGGTATATAGCCGGAAGCAGACACCGGGACCTGTACGGCCTGCATGGGAAAAGAAAAATAATAATTTGAAGGTAAAACACTATCTTCACGATGTCGGTATGGAATATCATATAGAAGCTTTAAAGAAATCGCACAAACATTTATAATAATATATACATAGGCAAGCTTATGGGCGGAGCCCCAATGTTACATTGAAATTGGGACCAGTAAGTGGCCCGAGTCCAAGACCAGATGGAGTTCAAAAAAATGTGGGGGATAAATAGCAGAATGAGGAAAGAAGAGCTAAATAAAATGATATCCGGGGTGAAAAGAAAAAAATGTCTCGTTCGTGACCTCGAACCCACGACCTTGCGAACTGGGAACTCTTCGCAACGCAAATCGATTTCGTTGGAGCGGGCTGAAGGTGGCGCGTGGCGGGAAGGCGGGTGGTCAGACGGACGAAAAGGTAGCAATTTTTCGATCGCTCGTTAGGAGTTCCACTATTACATGAAAGACCATTGCAATGGCAATTGTCTATCGTTTTTTTATCCACGCCCAATAAAAATAATCATTTTGATCTTGGTAAATTGGTCAGGGTTGGGTTTTAGGTGTTAGGCAGTAGGTTGGCGTTGGCATTAAATTGGCGTTCGAATTGGCGTTGGTGTTCGTCTTGGCACTTGAATGAAAATCAAACGAAAATAGCGCAACCAATATCCCTATCTAGCTCTCCTTAAATAATCCAATTTTTGTTTGGTTATATAATCGCTTGCTTTACCTGCCCCTGCCCCGCCCTCGCTTTACCTGCCCCTGCCCTCGCTTTACCTGCCCTGCCCTTTCTCTGCTCGGCGCTTGCCTGGCTGATCCAGAATTCTTGCAGACGCTGCATTTTGGCTTCATTGTCGTAACTCATCTCCTTCACCTGATTGTTAACCAAGTTATATAAAAAAAAAAACATCGTTCAACGTCTAACTGGAAGATTATACGATGGCTGCATTCCTTAAGTCATTAGATAAACCAACCGCAATTTCGAAGAAAATATATTTCATTCATCAAATCTCGGTGTACTTTGTTGCCCTCCCAAGTTTTTTTTCTGAGATAAAAACCTTCATCTTCTTCCCTCCTATTCGATAACTGTAGCGATTCGGACATCAGTGCAGTTTGGTCATATATAACACTACTTTTACGACATTTACATTTGATATCACTAGTTGCTCTGCATATAGCACTTTCATCGATATTGACCCATCGAACTCAAACTGTGTAATTCTATGTAATTTAAGGATACGTTCCATTGACCGTATTCTATAATAAGAATACACAGAACGATCACTACAAATCGCTTATATTGGGACTTTTTAGCCACTGGAAAATACTAAATACTGCTGTTGCGGCCCCTGCCATATTTTCTTGAGTTTTTTACTAGTATTATGATTTATTATGTTATTTTTCTATTCTTTCATTTACGTTTTTTTGACGTGAAAATCATATGTCAGTGAGCGCTTGTAGTTTACAGTGCAATATGTTACTAAATCAGTGATTTCCAGAGACTATGCCATTTATTATTATTCCAGAATACGGTCACTCGAATGCACCCTATAGCTGGGTTGCGCAACAGAATGATTGTGTCATACCATATAATGGTTCAATGTTACTTCCTAACAGTGTGGTTAGGTGTTAAAAAGTCAATACCGCGTGCACAGCTATTTGCAAACACAATATTAAGTAATATCGGCTATTTACGTTCGCTGGGGAAATAACTTCATAATATACCTTGCCTGAATCTGCAATAAATCTAATGCCATCGATAGTAATGGAGGTCTCGGCGATATTCGTAGATACGATACACTTACGTACGCCATCAGGAGCCACGTCAAAAACCTGTCACAAAAAAGTCAGTCACAATATAAATGTTGGTGCTTGCTATGCAGTTTGGTGATTGGTATGTTTTATGATTTTAATCAGCTTTGTCCTAAACTGTTTTTCTCTCTCCTCAGGTTTTGACAGCAAAATATGATAAAAATATATAAGGTTTACTTCAATGATTATTTCCCCAAACTTACCCCACCAAGGATTCATAATAACTTTTGTGGAATTCTATCTAGTTTTCCTTCGTTGTTCTCATTATTATGAAAACAGAATCAGGACTGATTTAAGGACAAAAAGCTCTTCCAGGGGGAGGAGAGGGGATAACTTGCATAATAAATGGTAAGTATGGGCGGCGTCGGAACCAAACGCGATTCGACAAAAAGTAGCTATAAAAGCCGAATTTTTCAAAATTTACTAAATAAAAATTGACCGGATTGCCACATGTTTTTGTTTCAAAACCTCAAACATCACTGGCTAGTTTCCCATTTCCAGCTACCTACTGTCATCTGCCTACTGTCGTCTGCCACTGCTGATAAAGCTGTTGTAAAAAGCAAATACAGCCACCTTTCACTCACAGCTGTTTAATGCACAATTTATTGAAAGCCCTATATACGTTTTTTTCCGTTGAGGGGAGGGGGACGCATGTTTATGACGTATGAGGCATATGCGGTGGCAATGTACCGAGACAGCCGGCTATTACCGAGTATGTAAATTTCTTCGAATTAAAATAATAAACCCATCACAAGAAAGATCACATCAAACGTATATTAATAGTTTGGGGACGTTTGGGTCAATATTAACAAGGTGGTGAGCTTTCAAAAATCACAAAATGAAGAGAGCTCAGTATGGATTGGGGGAACGGCTGTCCCCCAATCCTAGCCCGCTAGCGGCTCTCATTGGTTTTTTTTTGCTCATTTGTTTTCGGATTGGGTTACCTGTGGCGCGCGGTCAAAATGGGGCGAGGAGAACAGGGAAGTAGGGGGGAGGGGGCTGAGAAGAGGGAAAAATGAAATGAGCTCTTATTTCATTTTTCCCTCTTCCCCACCCCCTCCCCCTACTTCCCTTTTCTCCTCGCGCCACAGGTAACCCAATCCGAAACAAATGAGCAAACAAAACAAAATAATAAGAGCCGCTACCCCAATCCATACTGTACTCTATTTTTGTGATTTTCCAAACCTTGCTATTCCGTTATTATTTACTCGAACATCTTGAACCTCGGTAAACACTAATTTCGATGTGATATTTTGTTTGGCGTTCAATAAAAATATGAATTCGATTTAGTTGACACACTCGGTCCCGGCCCAGTTCTTTACCAGAATCGCTAATAGCAATACTTCGTGTTGATAAACATTACATGTGTTATGCTAATGTGCCAACCATGATTTCAAAAGGCTGCTTTGTGTCAGGAATCAATGGATCTCTGGTTGGCACATTCATGACAGTGGATGACGTGGCAGTAAGTATCGCTATATACCCTTTACTCCAAACAACAAGTTTCCCACAGCGTTTTAAGTAACGAACTGGTTGACAACTGAAAGACAATTCTTTAAAGTTTTAATCAGACCACTGTCGCTACTTTACCTTGTCCTGCTCGTCCACCGATAGTGAGCTGTGTAGCGGTAAGATGATCCAGCGCCGAGTTCTCTGTGCGTACTCTTTAGCAGCATCTACCACCGCTGCGATCTCTGACATGCCGCTTAGGAAGATCAATAGGTCACCGCGCTCCGATTGAGGGTACTGTGGGGGACAATTAGTAGCATATTCGAGGGTTAGTCTTTTACAACAAAAATCTACTGAATGGTGTAAAGAAAAACTAAGGTGTTTGTAAAAGGAAAGATGCTTCATTAGATGAGTTATACAGGTTTTAGGTGTCGCTCCACTGATGTTCCGAATTCAATGCTAATCAGTTTGTTGCCAACATCGTTCAACAAATGTTCAACCATACCATGTTGAATGTGAAAAGAAGCCACTTAGGTAACGGAGTACAAATCACAAATTTCAGAACGAAAACAAAGAATTCAAGCTTACAAATGCTATAAACATGCTACAAATACTACTATGCTATTTTCTTCATTGAAGACTATCTTTTGGTATATATTAATATAATTCCAGTTATTGTTATATACTATAAGTATTAGTATCTTAGTTATACAAATTACCTATTTTAGCTCGTTAATTATTAAATTTATGTTAAGTCACGACTCACAAGCTCCAAGCTTAAAATGTTATCGTGGATAAATAAAGGTAATTGATTGATTGATTGATTGACAAGTTGAAATGCTATTGTCTTGTACTCGACACTGATTGGCTCAAGTAACCGTGAGTTCGAATGCTTTGTTTTCGTTTTGCAATGTGATTGGTTCTAGTTGTCTAAGTGGCCCCGGTTACAGTAGTCGTACAGTACATAGATACAGGATGAGTAGTCGTACAGTACATAGATACAGGATGAGTAGTCGTACAGTACATAGATACAGGATGAGTAGTCGTACAGTACATAGATACAGGATGAGTAGTCATACAGTACATAGATACAGGATGAGTAGTCGTACAGTACATAGATACAGGATGAGTAGTCGTACAGTACATAGATACAGGATGAGTAGCCGTACAGTACATAGATACAGGATGAGTAGTCGTACAGTACATAGATACAGGATGAGTAGTCGTACAGTACATAGATACAGGATGAGTAGTCGTACAGTACATAGATACAGGATGAGTAGTCGTACAGTACATAGATACAGGATAAGTAGTCGTACAGTACATAGATACAGGATAAGTAGTCGTACACTACATAGATACAGGATGAGTAGTCGTACAGTACATATATACAGGATGAGTAGTCGTACAGTACATAGATACAGGATGAGTAGTCGTACAGTACATAGATACAGGATGAGTAGTTGTACAGTACATAGATACAGGATGAGTAGTCGTGCTTTATCGCATTTACAAACTCTCGAGTAAATCCAATAAAGCACGGACCCGAATTCTGTATGTGGCTTATCAAACGTCTAGATGTATAGAGTCGTGTTTCACTTATCGCATATTGATTTCCTGTTAGTTTTTCCTTCATGAATTATTAAGCGTACTTTGTGGTCAATAAGCTGCATGATTCTAAGGTACGGAGAAGGGTCGAGTCTTTCTGCACGACTGGATGGGCCTTGCATTTTCTGTATAAAAAAAGAATTGTTAATCTATCAATTATAAAGATTTAATGACAGACGCGAAAAAGAGGAGTATAAATAATATACATGTCTCACGTTTATGGAAAAAACTAGTTTGAAGGCCATTTACCACTCTACTGGATTTATGGTTCAGCTCGGATGAACTCCTCGCGAAAAGTGGAGTTCAAATAATTTACCTGTCTCACGTTAATGGAAAAAAACTAGTTTGAAGGCCATTTACAACTCTACTGGATTTTTGGTTCAGCTCGGATGAAAGTGGCCCACATACAAATGTTACCCATGCTCAGACTACCACTTTAGGTGGGCCAAGCACAGGTAAAATTGATGTAAAAATTGTCCTTGGGGTGTTATATATTTTATGTTGCCGAAAAAAGAAGAATAAAACTTAAAAGAAAACTATTAAATATTACCTGTTCAAATTTCTAAAATTCGACAAGTTTTCTACTAAATAATAAAACAAAAGCCCGGTGTGCACGAAAAGCACTCCTAACTTGGGCACGGCACTCCTGACATCGGCACGGCACTCCTATAACATTGGCACCGCACTCCTAACTTGGGCACGGCACTCCTAACTTGGGCACGGCACTCCTAACTTGGGCACGGCACTCCTAACTTGGGCACGGCACTCCTAACTTGGGCACGGCACTCCTAACTTGGGCACGGCACCCTTTAACTTGGGCACGGCACTCCTAACTTGGGCACGGCACTCCTAACTTGGGCACGGCACCCTTTAACTTGGGCACGGCACTCCTAACTTGGGCACGGCACTCCTAACTTGGGCACGGCACTCCTAACTTGGGCACGGCACTCCTAACTTGGGCACGGCACTCCTAACTTGGGCACGGCACTCCTAACTTGGGCACGGCACCCTTTAACTTGGGCACGGCACTCCTAACTTGGGCACGGCACTCCTAATTTGGGCACGCAACTCCTAACTTGGGCACGGCACTCCTAACTTGGGCACGACACCCTTTAACTTGGGCACGGAATCCCTAGATTTTCGGGCATGCGTACCCAGAACATTTCCATTTACACAACAAAATTAAGGGTTGCTGTGCCAAAAGTTAGTATTGCCGTGCCCAAAATGCTTGTCATGTACACGGGCTAAGAGGACTCACTTCGGCCGTGGGAGGCTGATACCGAACTTGAATCGGGTACAAACGACCAGGAACCTATGAATCAACAACAGGGGAAAGCAAATAAATTAATTACAGACAGCCATCATAGAGAGAAACATAACCAGATGAAGCACAACAAAGCGAACCTGGATTACTGGCGCTCCGTCGAAATATCCCGAAAACAGACTAAAGAGATAAAAGAAACATTAGGTAAGTGATTAATTTCATGAGCGAACTAAACAGTCAGTTAGATTTTGGCGGGGGAAAACATTAACTAACATTAAATCTGAGATTGTCGAATCTGTTAAGCATTACTTCTTAACTTGTCTTTTATCAGATCATCCTTGTTTCACCTACAGTTCCACTACCACAATTTCTTTGCTAAATAATATCTAAAAAGTTAGAAACAACATAGTTACGCTAAATAAACCAAGCTGACTAAGAAACGGACAAAGGACCAAATGTCGAGGAATCTAAGTTGGAGGTTCAGTGCCCAGTCACCAAGTAACCCTGGCAACCTACCAGCCCAGAACACTGGGTCACACATAAAGTGGACAAAGGGTGGGAGCGAAGGAATTAAAGCTGCAAGTGATCGCAGCGAAGTGCAACTAACTAGCGAACTCCTAACCAAGAGCAATAACAACTAGAGTCTCGGTTGAGAACCGACCCAGAGACACACGAGCACGCCACAGGGCTCCCGATACTCGCTGGCTATTTAACCATGTCTAAATAATAATTACATTTAGTCTTGAGTAAACACTGCAGGAAAATAGATAGGCCAATCTGAGATTTACTAAAGTAGTGAAAAGAAAAAAAAAGAAAAAAGCTAAAGTTTTTCTTAACAGGTCGTTAAGTGAGGCCGCACAGGAGACAGTCACTTCCGCAGAATGGCTAGGAAAGTATACAAGATCATCCCCTCCCCTCCTCTCCCCCCTAAAAACGAGTGACGTCTTTGTTTCTTATTAATTACTTTCACATGGCTCGATTTTCATAGTTCTATGCGGGGAATAGATCTCTTAAACAAGGACCCGCACTATAAAAGTAATCAGTCTTCTTCTGTTAGAATAAAAAAAACTCTGAACTCTGAATCTTTAACGAGGCCATGGGAACTAATCAAAGTCATGACCCGGCTAATTCTCAGATAGAATTGGAATTTAGCATGTTGGTTTTTGCGGAGGGAGGAAAACCGGAGAACTTGGAGAAAACCTTCGGAGCAAGGGCGAGATACCAACAAACTCAACTGAATCGAACCTGGGCCATAGAGTGAGAGGCGAAGCGCTTAACCACTGCGCCAACCCGGCTCCCTAAATACTAAATTGCTGAAGCTAAAATTAAAATCCAAGAAAAAGTAAACAGCAGGAAGCTAGTTGCTGTTATGCCTGTGTATAGCATTGTAGAACCGTTTACAAACTCTTTAGTGTATTTTTAGACATTCAAGTTTTCGATTTGAATTTCGCGCGATACCAAATGTCAGAGATCACTGAAGGTGTTTCAACCTGGTTGAGGCCTTTTTACAGTGCGGGTCCTTGTTTAACCCTGCCCAATTCCAAAGGCAGAGGGAATCTTGCAACACATATTCTCTTCACCTCCGGCCCCTGGCCCTCGACATACTCCCATCGCACTTTCCGTAGTATTACTCTTTAGGTAGGGTTACAAGATACAAATAATCCATTTATCGGTCTTCCGCTCCAGAGGAGCGGGGAGGGGGGGAGGGGGGGGGGGGGGGGGGGGTGTTATGGGGATTTATCGCCCTTGGTGAATAAGTCACATATCCCCTTGCTCCAGGAACAATAACTCTCACATACTTGATATTAATGGTAGCCGACATGAGAACAATCTTGAGGTCAGCACGGCCTTCTATCAGACATCGTAACATCCCCAGCAGGAAGTCCCCATGTAAGTGACGTTCATGAACTTCGTCTACCACGACCACGTTATACCGAGAGAGGTTTGGGTCGGAAGAGAGTTGTCGCAAGAGAAGGCCTTGAAATCGTAATCATAATAACAAGGGAATCATTTTATTAACATTATTATCAAAATACCAAATGAATCAGTCTGGCAAGTTTTTCATCTATCTGCACCTGAATGGCTTTCCGCATCAACACCAAAATCTGGTCGATTGCAGCCCGATAAACGCGCGTTTTCATGAGGGCGGTTATATATTTGGCCGTATATTTTGCTAATAAGTGTTTGTGAGTAATGAGCGTACGCATACTGGCTGGACTGAACAAAAGGTTTTCACTGCTTGATTGACAGACGACCAATACTTCCCATTCTCAGCAATGTACAGGATTACAAGGCTGAAAATTAGGCTCGCGAATTTTTGCAAGTACATTTTTAGAAATGTAAGTAACACCTCACAACAACTTGCAGCTGTTGCTAGTAGAATCTTGCTAAACTATTTCAAATATGTGGTTTTATGGCTGTTGCTAGTGGATCACACCATGTTTACAAATTAGTGACGCTAGTGCATTTTCCTCTAATTCCTTACTGATGAAATTATCATATCCATGTGTTCTGGACATGAGGCACACAATCTGACTATTTATTGTTTCGCTTGTCTCTAGTAACGACTATCAGTCCTGGATCAAAACGTTTGTGTATTGTCAGTCTTTTTTAACCGAAACGGCCTCCTAATAACAATTACGCCCCAAATTAATCATATATTGCACTCATAATCACTGCAAGACGTTTTCCAAAAATGCGTCCCAAAGTGCAAAAAAAAAACAGGCTTACATGTACATTGAGAGAGTAAGCCTCAAAGGTAATAAAATCAATGGACTACATTGTTTTCCTGTGTAGTCTTGACAGTGATCAACTTGATCAGTGCCACACAAGGGGCAGTGGATGGCACTCAATTGGGTTACAATATGAATGCGCTCACCCTCGGAGTATCGAAAATGTTTCCCCATTTCTTTTCTGACCTTGCCTGACCCTTACCCCAAATATTTCGCTCATTTTTTCCCCCCGTTACGATAAGCTTTGCCTGACCTTACCCCGAAATCCTGACGACAACCTTGAAAGGATGCAACAACAGTGTTTCTCACCTTCTGTCAAGAAGAGAATTCTCGTTGCTTTTGTTCTGCTGGCTTCGAATCGTATCTGACGAAGAAACATACTGATTAGTGAAAGAGAGGGAACCATATCAGACTGCAAGCAAGTCCCTCGATGTTTCTTGGTCTGACTGTCACTATTTAGTCTTCTCTTAGACTTTCTCAAAGTTCTTTCCAATTTTTCCATTTTTTATACCGCTTGCTTTGGCAAGTATAGTCTTCTCTCTGAAGAATTAGGGATGAGTTTAAATTCCTGGACCCAGTTATTCGAAGCAAGGGTAACTTTATCCCTTGGATAGACGGTTTAACCTCGGGTTAGCAAATTTATCCCTGGGGTAGCTTCTAACAACTAGGTCCTGGGGTTTCCTGGGGTTACTCATCCCCAATTTTTGCTCAGTCAAAAAGATACAATGACAAAAATACGGACAATGACCACACAGTGAGATATTCCTCCAAAACATCACATTCTAAACAACATAAAATGTTAAGTTAAATACCTGATAAGCCACTTCAGATCCATACTCCTTCAGTGTCTCATAACCAACTCTTTTTGCGAGGGAGATACATGCAATTCTTCTGGGTTGGGTGCAGGCTATTTGTGTAAAGCCAGCATTCAACAGGTATTGAGGGACCTGAAGATAGAAAGATTTGTCGATATTAACAAAACCTCTTTGTATATGCTACATTTTCTTCTCTGACAATCAATTGTCGATCTTTCTAACACAGCATTTTGAAGTTTGTTTACCATGCATGCAGTAAAGCCCATCCCATGGGATCATGAGTGCAATCCATTCGCTAATGAAGTATTATACCAGCACATCACTCACTGTATCCTGCAAAAGGCCTCTTGCAAGGTAGGCACTGCACTGCAGCTTTCTCAGTATTTATTTGGACAGGTGGCTAATAATTTCAACTAGTGGCAATTAATTAACATTTTGATAACAGCTGTCTTCACAAAAAGACAAATTGAAGGGCTGTGTGCAATATGGGCACAAGTGACTCCTGATCACAATCTACATTCTCCTTTAAATTCTTTGTTTTCTAAGGGATAATTTAGAATGTTACTAACACCCTTGTTGCACTCCACACCACGGGAAAACGTTACGCGCATGCGTATTTGCTATTTCTTGTCGGCGCGCGGCCGCCCCCAGTTTCCCGCGAAAACTAAAATGAAACAACAGGCACATACCCGTGATTTTAAAATTTCTGCTTAAAAGTACCATTTGTGAACTGTTTTGTCAAAAAATAAGAAAACTACTTAAAAGCTAAGCCTAAGACTTTAACAGGTTGAAGTTTTCTGAATTTGTAATTCACTGTGAGTTTACTAAGTTATAAAATTATTTACTAAAAAAGTTGAAACCCTCGGTAATTTGTATTTGATAGCAGAGCCTTCATTCTTTTGGCCAGCAGAGCATACTGTTTTGCCGCGGTGTGGTTGCACCCAGCCCTTCATTATTGTACGAGTCTAAAGTGCTATCAAGCAAAGAACAGGTGGTTACTTCCATCCCAAAAGCCAGTGAAAATCCCCTGGTTGCAAGCTTCTACCAAGAGCCCAGTACTGTAGCAGCATGTTACATAGAGATTACTTCATAGCAAGTGCAGCATATGGTTTTTATTCACGAGTTGTGAAGTTTGAGAAAATGAACGAACGAGTCTTCGAGCGAGTAAATAAATGATAATATTTGTAAAACTTCAACAGCTCAAACTAGCTAAATGCAGTTGATAATTAATGCATGTTGAGTTTTGATAAAAGTGTTTAAAATGTACCTTTAGTTTTCAGTCAGATTCAATTCAGTCACTATCAGATTCAATTACATAGTGACAACAATGCTTTGTTGACTTTGGAGAACTAGTAGTCAGCAATGACATCTCTCTGTGTCATGCTAAGTTTATTTTTGTTATTTTGTTGATCTATAAATTCATCTATTAAAAAGAGCAGTCACAAGAAACAAAGTGAGAAGAGCCTTGACAACCTTCAGCCATTTTTTAAAAGCAAACCGAGAAGCCATTTGAGTGTCATTCACATGCACACATGAATCTTGTTGAGTCGCTATTTTCTTGTTACTGATTGGTTATATTTTTCACATGTGAAAAAGCTATACATGATGGTGATTGGACGTATTGTTATATTGTACATGTGCAAATATAAGATACAGATTTTTACATTACGCACAGGCTTTATGCAATGAAATTCTTGTATAATAAATAAAAAATATATTACAGCAGTTAGTTATGTCATTACATGTGTATGAAAGACTGACATAACATTTAAGTATGTAATATGGCTATAAAAAGAATAAGAAAAAGAAATATGCAGGGGCACAGAATTATTAAAGCATGTTGTTTCTTCTTAATAAGTCAGGCAAACATGAAGTGAACTTTGTAGCAACAACTTGCAGACAACTTAGTGCTTCTGTTACTTACACTGTACATGTACATTGTAAGTCAGTTAATAAATACTAAATAGTAAAGCATTCATTCCAAAGTGGCAGGTATTGCAAGCAGACATATTGGATCAAACATGGTTTCTTGGAAACCCTCACCCACCCTCCCCCTGTTTCATCCTAAATGTAATGGTTAATCATTAATTACACATGTATACCCAAGGGACGGGTAGGTGAATAGTATGTACACCCAAGGGAGGGGTGGGTGGATAGCATGTATACCCAAGGGAGGGGTGGGTGGATAGCATGTATACCCAAGGGAGGGGTGGGTGGATAGCATGTATACCCAAGGGAGGGGTAGGTGAATAGTATGTACACCCAAGGGAGGGGTGGGTGGATAGCATGTATACCCAAGGGAGGGGTGGGTGGATAGCATGTATACCCAAGGGAGGGGTGGGTGGATAGCATGTATACCCAAGGGAGGGGTGGGTGGATAGCATGTATACCCAAGGGAGGGGTGGTGGATAGTATGTATACCCAAGGGAGGGGTGGTGGATAGTATGTATACCCAAAGGGAG